>CM046840.1:3091601-3109101 GCA_025618425.1 Heliocidaris tuberculata
TTCATGATTTCCGGTGATTTTCAGTAAAATAATTCAAATGATCGAATATCAACGGTTACCTTATACCTTCGCTAAGGACCACCTACCCCGACGCTCCCGGCTCAACGGCGCGCAGCGGTTCGCACACACTGTTTACACGTGTGTGAACTGTCAACGCGGTACCGCGCTTGTAATTCGATGTTTATTTTTTGGGATATTTTAGCCATTTCTCCCTTTCTAAACCATTTTCATCAAACAAACGTCACCTACGTTCGAAATTAATCATTTCACAACAGTATATGTAGTAATTTCCATTCCAGCTGACAAAGTAGTTAAATATCCAAAGCGCCACCTTTCCCACTACTGTACTACCTTTAAAGTTCATTTTATTCATTTTAAATCGTGTAGGCCTAAGTTATTCTGTACTTTCCAATTACATGATTATGCCTAAAATCCATATCTTTAATATGAGTCATTAGCTTATCAAACTTCGCACTGCCTTCCAGCTCCATAAGCTTGAAGTTTAAGTTAGTATCGATACCTTTCTGAGTATGAGAAAGATACATGCAGTACAAGATGGAAATAAAGGCACTTGTGAAAACTATGAAACCAAGTAGTTTTCATAATACATCACGGTGAGTTAACACGTGCAGTTAGTATTTAATTGTGATCTACCAACCTTTAACATAATAATTCTAACAAACTTGGCAAGTTTTGACACTGTTATTACATCTTTGGTATTACATTGTCTTAGAGTACACAATTTCACTGTGTTTGGGTGGTTTTTACTGAGTTAAGATATATCTGTCGCTGTCTTCTTTGAGTTTGAAGCAGGGAGGTTCCACCTACCCGTTTGAAGTATGCACAATTAAATCAGTGAAATTCGTCACCGAAATACTACCTATTTACCTAATTTACAAAGAATATACAGATATATTATGTCTAGGGATGCCCTTATATCGTCCTCTTACGCAGGGTAGGTGATTAATGCCACATCTAAATTTACACAGATTTATTCGATCCTTTTCATCAATATGTACCAAATATAGGGTTATAAAAATGACTGGGCATGCTGGGGGCGTTTCATCAAGTGTCTTGTCGGTGATTTTTTGCCGACAAATTTGCTCTCAGCCAATCAGATGCAAGGATTTCAGTAGCTTATAACAGTTATTGCACCTTGTCATTGATGACAAGTTTTATGAAACAGGGCCCAGAACATCCTCGAAAACGTATTAGCATGGACTAATTATACTCATGGAACTACCGTATATCTATAGAGTTCTGGGCATCGTTTCATCAAACCGTCATAACTACAAGTTCGCCGACATCCTATTGAAACGCGTGTTAATTTTAATACACGCGTTTCAATGTGATGTCGGCGAACTTGTACTTATGACCGTTTGATGAAACGCTGCCCAGTGATTATACTGTACGTCGCGTTGACATGGTTGATGCCACTGTAGTGGTTGATGCAAGACCTTTGATTTCGCTGCTGCAACCCATAGTTTGCTTACCACGCACTTCATGCAAGCATGATAAACAACGAAACATGTACACACGTGGTACCAGCTAAAAAACTCACATGTGTTTCATTCATTGCATACATGATTTCATAAATACAACAAAATGGCTTTTTCTTCATCAAAATTAGTACTAAACGCAATCAGCAGGGCAATCAATAATGGCAGACAATTTAGCAGTTTCAAATCATCATCCAGATATTTGCTGAAATCGTCACAAGAATGTCAAACACCTCGTACATTGTCGCGATCGATGTGGAATCTATGCACCGGTAGCCGGCGAAATTCAACGGGGAACCGCGGGGACGACACGCTTGGTCCGCTGGCGAGTGGAGCTAGGAGAGTTTCGTGGCCAAGTAAAACATGTTCGTGTGGTTGTAAAGGAGCTTGTTTGCACACGGAAGGTAAATATAGAAGACGAATGCCAGGTGGTCTTAACGATGCGTTTATTAACTTCATGAACTGTAAACTGGTAAAACTTAGTATCAATTATTTTTTGCGATGATTGCCAGTTCAGTGTCATGTTAGCATCACTAAAATTCACCACATCAGTCATGTCAGTGTAGTGAATATGTCTTTGTAAGTGTAAGTTCACAATACAACAAATATGAATAGGCTGAACTCACTCACGGGACCATGGGGCTGTGTCAATTTTGGCCTGTCACAACCTCTAAGTTGAAGAGGTAAAAACACCAATATAATTGGCAAAATTTTGAGAAGATACTTCCTTCTACATTTTAGAATGATAGAACATCTAATTTCATGCCAGATCCTTCGATAGGATCATCTTTATCAAGTGAAATTTTCAGGCTATTTTGGTCATTGATCTTGCTCCTCTCCTGCACACATACATGACATATGGGCAAGATATCACACACTAGCCTATGGGAGGCAATTGCTCACACTGTCACAGTATGAAGGTACAAAGTGCAAGGTTATCTCCAATAACCTCGCATAAGTGTGAGTGGGCTGAACTTAACGTGAGAAATGTAACTTGTAAGCTACTGATTATGAAAATGCAGTTTTTGGATCTCACATCTCATGCATGTCATGAGGTTTGAAGAAAGAATGTCCCTGCCTTACAACACTGGTGAGCTTGAGCATTGAAATTGTGAAATGAATACAAATAAGCATCAGGAGCCTAGATCTATAGCCAGTTTCTTGAAACCGTTGTACATGTAAGTCCAAGTTCGTGGACCACCAATTGAAACGCGTGTTAATTCTCTAAGTATAAGTACCATGATAACACACGTTTCTATAGAATGTCCAAGAAGTCTTGAGAAACTGGCTCCTGGTCGGCAGATGATTTAAAGATGCTCAGTCAGGTTTCCTAGTCACAGTTCACTCTCAATGGACTCTGTCTTGCTGTGGAAATAGCATTTCCATTGTATGTGTAAAGTTACAAATCCTGCACTGAGCAGAAATTTTCCATACCAACTGATGGAATGTCACCCTAGTACCTATTCCTATTTAGGTTTCCTCCGTGCATAGCCAACAAGAGATCATCCGAGAGACAGAGAGCATTCAATTTGTTTGAAATTTTTCCCTCCCAAGGAGAGTCTTTTTAGACTAAGACTTGTCAGAAAGCCAAACCACAGACTGGTTGATTTGGCAGATGGTGGTGTAGATTTTCTTCTTGTCATGACATATCTTTTGAAAAGCATTTCAATTCTGACTCTCACATAATGCATTGTTTCTTCTTTTCCTTCTTTGCATTTACAGCTGATAGTGATTTGGTGAACTTCTTGAAGGAAGAAATTGAAGTTGAGCAAGGCAGTCTGACAAATGTTCCAAAGATTCCAGGTTTCGAAGTCGTCATTAACGACGCAGACATCAAACTCACCCGAGATATTGAAGGAGAGAGGTACATTTGCTTCAAAGCTGCAGTTCTTTTGGGGATAATTACCAGCATAAAAACCCAGATTTTCATGTGAAAGAAAATGTTCACAAGGAATCGTATTGGACTTCTACAGAAAAGTCTTATATCCACACAACTTTCTTTTAATTTTCCAAAGCTAAATTGCTCAAATTGATCTCTGCTTCTGGATGCTTTTTTCTCTGTATTTACATACCAAGATTTGGGCATAGGTCAGTGAAATGAGTGAACCTTAGTGATCACAACTTACTTGAAAGTACAGATGAATAAAAATCTGCCCACAAAATAGCAGAGGCTTTTGAAAAAAATGCCAGATCACTTTGCTGTTGCACACTGTATATGATTTTGTTTTCTTAAAATTGATAAGATCTTGACCATTCTTTTCTTGTCAGACCTACTTAGATACTGCTCTTTGAAAGATATTAGCATTGATTTTTTCAGTTTTATTAAAGTGCAAAATTCATATTTGTAACAAGCCCTTCTTGCAATTCAAGAAGTAATTGGACTTGCTTTTTATTGTGTACTAATGCTACACATTTATTTATGATATTGTGTTGCAGGATAACAATTCGCTTCAACATCAACCATTCAGTAGAGATGGAGGGAGGAGCTCAGCAAGGCCAAGAAGAAGCTGCTCCTGAGGTAAGTGTTTCCATTAAGGCCGATTTTCAATTTCAATACAATACAAAGCCTATCTTGCTCAACAATTTTACTTAGCATTTAGCCTAACTCTGTAAAATGGCTTAAGTCGTATTCAGATCACTTGTAGGTTCTGTAGTTTAGCAAGCCAATTTAAACCAAAATATTAAGCCCAAATAATAAACCAATATGAAGTTACATTCAAAGCTGTTATAGTCAAAGAGAATGTTGAGTTCTTGTAAAGGTGAAAAAATATGTCAGAATTCCCATTCTGTCTATTCCCTGGTGGAAGAACTTATCTTAGTAGTACTGTCCCTTGAAATTGATTGATCTTGAAGTGCTCCAAACATGACTAGAAATAGTTCAAAGAACTTCAAGCTATAGTCCATTGTTTATGTAGTCCCATACCTGTGTTTATTACTTTTGTTGTCTGTTATTTTCATCAGGAAATCATAAAATTGTTATAATAACTCCAAAACTTCATCGTCAAAATTATTCATATGTATAACATTGTCTCTCTCCCCCCCCCCCCCCCACCCCCCTTCAAGATGAGGTCATATCCAGACTTCAATGTAGAGGTCAGCAAGGGAGGAGCTAACAGTCTGAGGATAAGCTGTGCCTATCAGAGGGACGATGTCCTGGATGATCAGGAGGTCAATGCTGAGGCCGATGACGATGAGCTCTTCCTCATCGATGAAATCCTGTTTGCCAAGGAGGGTGCATCGTCTGACAGCCTCGAGGGAGCTTACCGCGTTGGGTCTGAGGTCATGAATGGGGTAAGCAGGCTTCTTGTCAGGACATTGTTTATCCTTGGTCCAAATTGAGTGAAGTGTCGTGCAGCTTCCCAGTGGGTGATTTGGGAGAACCAGCACAATTTTTGACATTGAAAGTATGTTTTGGCATACCTTTGTTAGGTACCCTTTTAAGAGGAAGGGAGGGGGTAGAGAATTTACCATGGTGTATTTTTTTCTAACCCCTCCCCCCCCCCCCCCCCCCCCCCCCATGCTTGATATTAGTGCAAAGGGTGTTCTGCACTGGCAAGGACCTTGGGACTAAGATGAAGGGCGTCTTGGGAGGAGGGAGCAGTAGTCGTCAATGCGTACTTCTTACTTTGCGTAGATAAATAGTTTTTTGACTGATCACGTTTTTCAAAAATCCTGTTATTGCAGTATAGTGTAAGCTATGGAATAGCCTCAAAAAGAAAACGAAGCAATGAAAAATGACAAAGTATCTGATCTATAGAAGTTGAAGTAAAAGCCAAGGTAAGGTAAGGGGATTTAGATAAAAGAATGTTGCATTTGTTTGCTTGCATTACTAGGCTTTTGCTAGTTTTATGAATACAGCCAAGTGCACTCACATGCATCAGTATGTTTGATTAATTTGAGTGCTGGTTTTTGTCAACACCTTGTTCATCTATAGTAGGAAATATATTGCTGTCCAAAAATATCTCTAGCTTGCAACTGAAGGGAGTTAATTACATGTAGTAGCATTTACATCTGGCTGTCAGCAGTTGATGCGATATATGCTTTGAAGAAATCCAGAATATTATTGTTATTATGTTATTGTTATCAATCATTTATAATTTTCTCTCTTTTTTTTTAAGGACCTGTACGATCATCTAAAGAACTACTTGGCTGAGAGGGGCATCACTAACGATTTCTGTGAGAAGCTTTCAGATCTAGCCAGTGCAGTGGAACATCGGCAATACATCGGCTTTCTCAACCAGCTTCAAGGGTTTGTCAAGAAATGAGTCCAGTGAACCCATCCTGGACTTCATAGTTCCTAGTCAGTTTTAACTCTGGCCATCCCTGTCACATGCAAAGACTGAAGCTTTGTGGTACTCACAGAGACCAGACGTGCACACTAAAGATGTGATGGAAGGCTCTTTTGCTTGTGAGTCAGATAGAAAATAATTGTGTGTATTAATGGAAATTGATGTACCCCTTTTAATTTTGGGGGGGTTAAATTTAATATTTTATCCTCTTATCATACACAGCACCTTGATCACTGAAGATATTTTGATTTTCATAAATCCACTCAGTCGTACAATTTGTTCGGCTATCAAGCTCTAAAGCTAGCATGAGACACTTCATTATATATGATATGATGATAATCTACTATATCAAGATTTAGCACATTTAAATGTAGCTTATGTCTTGAATTGGAAATAGCTTCCAAAAACATGAAGACAATACTTCTGTAATAACTTACAGGTTTTGCTACTTATTGATACTGTAGTAGTTACTGGTATAGTGGTATTAATGAACAAAATAAGAATTAATTAAATTCACAATCTCACTTGTTACATTTTTACTGAAATTATAATAGAAAGACAACATTCAAGAGAAGAAGAATTTCATATCATATTATTTTGAAGCTTCAAACTTTATTTTGCAAACATCCTTTGTACACAAATTAAATAACCTTATTTAAAAATACCTCAAATTCATTTTATTTCCTCAAATACAAAAATAGGGAACAAAAACTACTCTCCATAAAAGAGGAAACTGATAACTTATTAGACATTCACTTTTCTATGAGAAAGCATAAGAAAGTTGTAATACTCAAAGTGACTGTGGATAGCCACAGTCATGAATAGTTTTAAGCCTGTATGCTCCATATGCCTGTTATTTCATTATGTATGTATAACAAAAGAATGATAAAGACATGTTTGTGAGGTACTATGTCATCAAATCATCATCAGACTTTGTATGGATGAGTCTTAATCTATTAAAATCAAGTCTATTCCATTTATGATCAGCATTGGATAAGAGGATAGTATTTGTTTCATTTGTTCTTACAATTTAAGAAAAGTGGCGAGAATAAACTTTTATCATTATACAGTCAACAATATTTTTAAACACTGGATTCAGAATTTTATATGCCGGATTATTTTGATTTAGATAGATTTGGTTGATGAAAATTGTATATTTTTAAGAGCTACCAAATCACTGCAACAAACTCCCCACAATATTAAAACATGCATCTTTTGATTGGGACCCAAATGCTGAGATGTAGGGCAACCAAAATTGGGATGTTTTGCAAAGAAAAAAAATATATATTACTAATACTGCTGCCAGTGAAGCTATTGACAGATTTTTATCTGCTTGTTGTAAAAACATATATTGACAAAAAAATAAGAGAAATAATGTGTTAAATCAACTTTTTATACATACATGTATTATATAGTATTCTTTGCTATGGAATTGCCCTGCATCATGGCTGGACCGGACTCCTGATTGAGAAAGGGTTGCGGGATCACTGTTTTGACCCAGCACTCGTCATCGAAATAGATTTAACAAGGAACAGGGAATGTAGACATCGAGGATGTTCGAAAGTGGAACAGTCTACAAATATTTAGATTTATAATTTTGTGGGTTTTGTAATTAAACAACTCAGATGACATTAACAAAACTGGATGAATGATAATTTCTGGAAAGTGTGCATAGTAGATGAGATGCATATGTATTTTGCCCAAGTTGCCACATGAGAAATTTTTAGTTACAAATCCACTCTTCAGTTATGCTGGTGAATTTCTTATGCCACATCAATTTACCAGCGATTTGCAGCTTTTAATATGAAGAGATGTATAGATTGTATTTCAAACTCTGATATCATTTCTTGTGGCTTGACTTACCACACACATTCTGAGAATTCAGTAACTTATTATGTTACCCATCCTCATAATCAGTTCCTAACAGCACTTTAAAAAATAAGTGTAAAAAGGCTTTATGTAATATACCGACTGCTGAGAGTAAAAAGGGTGTTAACGCATACTTTTAACGCCCTTCTTGCTCTCAACAGACGATATGTAACATGTGATCATTATGATCATTATGTCAGTTATCAAATTATTTCTGGCATGTGATGTTCATGCAAGATCTTCCCTGTGAAGTATTGCATGTAGTACATGTAGTCACTGGACATGAGGGTCGATGCTATACAGTGGAACCTCAGTATAATGAGATCCTTGGGACCAGCAAAATTCCCTTGTTATAGCAGGAATCTTGTTATATCAGGTTTTAAAAAAATAGAATATAAAGAGCTGGGACCAGAATATTACCTTGTTATATCAGGAATATTGTTATATCAGAGCTCTTTATACTGAGTTTGCACTGTATTCAATCACTATATTATTCAGGTTTATCTGAGGGTGCTGCATAGCTCTTATGAAGAGACCGATGAAGTGATAAATATTATGCTTTGTATGGGCTTTTAACCAGTACAAGTTGAGTGAGTAGTCAAGGAACACTGCTGACCCTGTGTGTTCCTCTCTGTCATAAGATGACGCATCTTGACTTTCGTCTCCTATCAACCTGTGGAAGAAAGAAAAACTTGGGAATAATCAGAAGGTTTTTCAAAGTAGTTATCTAATTTGAATTCAACTGATATGATCAGAAAATATTCTCCTGACTATCCTTGCTGCGAGTGGTCTTTGCAGGTACTGTTGATTTAAAAGTCAAGATGTCATTGTAGGAAAAGGACCATAATTTACAAAAAAATAATCTAACACAATAAAAACTATTTTCGAAAAATCAACTGAAGGCAATTTCAATAGCCCTGTCTATCACCTTTAGAAATGTGCGAACATTACAATGGCATATTACGTAATCCGAACCTGATTTCTATGGGCAGTACAATAGGCCTTTGAAATTGCCCTTGAGTTTATTTTTCGAAAGTAGTTTTTATTGTGTTATCTGTTCCTGTCATTAAGAATTCAATAAGTGAGGGTCTGGCAAATGTACAATGTATGCCTATTGGTTTTTAATGTTTGTATTTCATTTACAAATGTTAGTACATGTATCAATTGGAAATTTTCCTATGGTTTACAATTTTACATTGTTATGTGAAAGATTTACAAGTTAGTAAATTTAAAATTTCCAGAACCCCATTATGTGTATTGAATTACAATCAGAAAACCTTCGAGAAATCAAATCAAATCAACCAAAATCAAGGATTTTAAAGTGATTTGGTAACTTTGTAGAGGCTTGATAAAAATCCTGGCTGGCCTTACATGCTATCAGTGTATGTAATATGGTGTAAAAATGAAGACCAGGAAAAAAAAAAGCACTTCAAAGTCATCATGTGCTTTACAAAAGTAAACATATGCAAGTGACCGGAAATTCCAGGCTCATTTTCCCCCATAGACTCAGTGTTAGACTAAAGCGTATGGCCATATATACGCTTTCGTAAATGGGAGTATTCAGTCATAGATATCTTAAAAATAGCATTATATATTTGAAAACCTTTCTATGCCTGGCTATTTATTTATCCTTCTGAACATCATTATACAAGACACATATCAAAATTCAACAATTTATTGAATCAAACCTCCACAAAGTTACCGAATCCTTTTAAAATCTTCAACCTAGTGAAGTGAAGATACAAATAAATAAAATTAGAATGAAGGTTCATGTATCAATATCTAGTGCCACACAAAATGATCAGGAGCTTTTGCAGTTATGAAAGTTAGGAGTGACATGTTTTACTCACCAAGTTTTCCTGGTCGATACCTCTTTGTTCCCAAGCTCTTGATGTCTCTGAGAACCTTCTTGATATCGCGTCTTCTGGACACTTGGATGGTTCCGAATCTCTTTCTGTCCTTCGTAGGTTGCTTGCATCGCCTCTTTCGAATTCCATTTGCTCATCGTAAGAATCCTTAGTAGGTATGACTTTTCTTGGGTTTACCAGTGTTGCTTCCAGATTTCCCATTCTCCCGTTTGTGTCAGTAAGCAAGACTGATCCATTCCCATTAACGTCTTTGGTTCGAGAGCAAGTGTTCAAACCGTTCGGGCTCATCTCCGTGCGACCCTTCTTTTCTGAAGCTATGATGTCCCCTTCATCCTGTTCATAGCACCTAGTATCGCCGCTGAAGTCGGCAACGGAAGCGCTGGTATGAGGTCGTTGGCCATTATGGAGGCATGTACATCTTGGTGGTATCTTGGGCATAATATGTGGTTTGGGAGGAAACGATAATGGTGGTAGTGGTCCGGATTCAGTTGTCTGCTTCTTGATTTTGTCTTCTCGTGGATCTTGTGGCTGAAAAAGTAAAATGAAGAAATGTATACTCAATTAAATATCTGCAAAATGAAAGCTTGAGAGTTACAAGTACATGTACTATCTTTTTTTAGGGGGATGTACTCTGCCAAAATGTTAGGAACATCAAGATGATGAATAAGAGCAAACACCTTGTAAAAAAAAAATCTCAAGCTTTAATTTGTCCCGATGATTTTGAATTTCTCCACTGAGCAAGCTTGCAAAAGCTTCAAACAAACAAAATACAGAAGAGACGAAATGCTTTTTGAACACACAAAATTAATGATATTAATTGATATATCTGTGTGACTGAAAGTGATACTCAATATACCTTTCAAGACTTTCAAGATTTGCGCACCACTGAACACTTCCAATCTTTGCAAAACTACATTTAAACAATACCATCAAAATACCTTGATAGGTTTTCCTTGAACAAAGATTTTTTTTTATTGATTTATTTTATTTCTCAGAACTTGAACTCTTTTTCATACATAACATAGAATCAAAAAAATTTCTATAGGATTAAATTATACAACACTACACATAATATTGGAGCTAGGTTCGATTTACCTTCAATGTGATGAGCAGGTCAAATGGAAAGCCTTCGGGATCGTCAAGACAATCTTGGTAGAAGAGTTGAGTTTGCGCCCTCTCGCGTTTGCGTAACCCACCGTCTAGGTAAGCCACGAAGATCAGACCGTTGATACTGCTTCCTATAAACAGAGAAATTGAATGATTATTACTTCACGTTATTTCGTACTTTAACTCAGCTCCACCTTATGCTCATGACAGTCACACACCTTACTACCACAGGCATACCAGGCAGGAGGGGGCTGGGGCCACAGATACCCCCTCCCCCTGAGAATGTTAAAATTACCGATAATGGGGGCGACCATCACTTCGAATTCGGGCAACGAAGTCTATCGGTCGCCGCGTGCTCACAGAATTCAGGAACTGGAAATAGTGATATTCGGGCAAGAGGCGTCAGCCCCCCCCCCCCCCCCCCAAAAAAAAAAAATCCGGCAAATTTAAACATTATGCCCGTGCGCCTCTGCTTACCACGGTGCTCTTATCAAACAAACGAGAGAATAAACAAAACTCACCAGTCTTGTGCTTCTTCCTCGAGGGACAATCCGGGCGTTTCAAGTCATATGTGATGTTGCCACCAGACATGGTCCGGCTAAAGGTGAGTGCATAGACCTGATCTATGACTAGACCAGAGCCAGACAGATCGATGAACCAACTGATGGACCCGCTTGAGTGTCTGGGCTTCCTCGTCAAGTATGTCTGTAAGACCGAGATAAACCATACAAATACAGTTGTCACACGTCACGTACACTCTAAAAACTAAAGTCTTAAATCATATGCCGAGGAGTGACAACTTTTTCAAAATGGTAGATTTACACTTTTAACATGCTGGATACAACACTATAAAGGCTGAATCCAGCAGTTTAAAAGAGTTAATCAACCATTTTGAAAAAGTTGTCACTCCTCGAATGAATCAATCTTTTACTGTTAATGACCTTGACAAGATGACGCATGTGGGGACGGAATCCCTCCTTAAAAAAAAAAAAATAAATAAATAAATAAATAAAAAAACTTAGTGGTTTCCTTCGCTAGGAATCGTATACATGTATTTTTGCTAGATTTCCAGACATCCCCTTTCCCCTCCTGACAAGCCAGGAACTATGTTCGATGACTGTTGGCATCACTCTTGAGTCTGACCCTGTAAGTTTGAATAACTTCGTGTTTTTGGTATGGCCGTATTTCAGCTCTATTTCGAACCGACCACTCTTCTACAACCCCATCCACACTTCTAAAGATCACTTCTTTTTCCCAGCTGCAGTGTTCGGGGAGGGGAGGGGAGGGGACAAGGGTTGATTGACCCTCAGTTTCCAAACATACTCCCTACCCCCCCCCCCCCACAAAAAAAACAACTTTTTTTATTTACTTGTCATATATTTTGGAGACATATCACGCCTCTGCAAACTGTGAGAACCTGTGCCACCTTCCCTTAAAAAAAAACTTCCCTTGCGCAGCCCCTGTTCTTACCCATTCTCCTATGTCAGGCCCCTTCTTGGCGTGGTATCGTTGCATATTAACGACGATGAAAGCCCCTTCTTTCCACCCCTTCACGACGGGCCCTCTCTGACCGTACCGGTAATAAACATCTTCTCTGGCGCTGTACCTGAGATGGAAGAGTCTTGCCGCCTTCTCCTCTTCTGAGAGCTCGAAGATGTTGCCTGGAGTCTCAACCTGTTTAGATGATGATGATGATGATGATGATGATGATGATGATGATGATGATGATGACAATGATGATGATGATGATGATGATGATGATGATGATAATGATGATGATGATGATAATGATGATGATGATGATAATGATGATGATGATGACAATGATGATGATGATGACGATGATGATGATAATGATGATGATGATGATGATGATGATAATGATGATGATGATGATTAGATGATGATGATGATAATGATGATGATGATAATGATGATAATGATGATGATGATGATGATGATGATGATGATGACGGTGATGATTTGAGGGGAGAGAGAGAGAGAGAGAAGGAGAAAGAGGAAGAGAGTGAGGAGGATAAGAGAGACAAGGGGAAAGTTGGATAGAAAGGGTATTTCAATGTGGATTTAGCAAGGCTTACAATATTAATTACAAATTAGATGTATGACGCCATTCCTAATATTTGCAACATTTAAAGAAAAAACAGTAGAGGAAACAAAAGTAGAATACAACACATAGTTTGTCCTTATGAACCTCGAGAGAAATGTAATCTTTATAGTGCCCCTGAATACGTGTAGATTATATCCCCTTTAATGTAAGAAACACAATTAAACATTATATGTAGTTTCTTTGTACGTCAGATCATGGATGTCTCTCTCGTATGTCCATGGTCAGATTGAATCTTTATTCTACCCCTTATCATCGATTTAAATAAAAAGATATACTCGACCCGGGGGGGGGGGGGGGGCACTCAGATTTTTTTGACGGGGGTGTGCCTCAGTCAACCCCGAAATGGAGGTCTAGGGAACTGCCAGGTAGGTCAAAATATAGGGTCTACAGAGCTAGGGCACTATTCTGCAAAGTGTTAAAAGAGGGTCATTTTAAGGCTAGGGAACGGATCAGAGGGTGTATTACGTGGGCATTACGTTTCCGAGGGTCTTCGGAATGGCAGTTAAAAGAAATCGGGTATCTTGAGAACGGAGAACGGGCGATCGGCCGATGAAAAAGGGGGTCGTCAAAGCGGCACATACCCGTTTGTCCAATATACTGAATGCCCCCCCCCCCCCCCGGGCACTCGACTTACCAAAGTGGGATGGATGTATTTATTATTATTACGAACTGGACATATTTTATAATTATTCCAGCTATCTCTCTCTCTCTCTCTCTCTCTCTCTCTCTCTCTCTCTCTCCTGTCTTCTCCTTCTCTTTCTCTCTCTGCCATCAACCCCATTTCTTTCCTCGTACATATACATGTACTGCATGTGGCAATGTTTATGGGGGAAGTGATGTCGTCATCATATACCTTACCTCTTATCATAATAGATCAGATGAGTTCAGAATTATTTAATCGATAAATCTGCGTCTGTATGCCCTCCCTTCCAGAAATGTTATAGGTCATTCCAGATTGGGATATCTGTATTAGCAACGATTGTATACCTGGATATGGTTTCGTAATAGGCTTTATTCAGTATATGCTGTACAGAAGAACAGCAAAATATGAATCATAAACATAGCACAATGAGGGATATATTGTTAGTCAAATACTGTACATGTATTTTTATTATTAAGTCAACGTACCATTTATAGAAATATTCTGATTCTGTAAGTTCACAACAATGAAAAAAAAAATCATCCTATTCTGTCATCAACTAAAGATTAAAAACGATCTTTTTAGTGTGATGTTTCTTGTGAAATGTCAGTGTTAAATTTTATTTCTTGGAGTGCATTTTTTTTCTAAAATGTCTAATAATTTGATTATGATGCCTTCCCACCCCACCCCCAGCTTCACAAAAGAAAAAAACAATCTAAGATACTGCCGACGAATAAGAGTTGAAAGATGAATGAAGAAGCAGGGTAGGATTAAGTCAAATATATTCATAGAACGTCATGACATCGTTCGTGGGACACCTTACCTCAAATACGCACCCTAATAGCCTTAAGAATAGTATAGCATTCCTTTGAGGTGCAAAAATTAACCTAAAAGGTGCCAATCGATTCCTCTTGATTGCACCCTTTAAGGTGCACAAGAGCACCCCGAGGTGCAGTTTTACACCCTAAGTCTCTAACTCCCTGGTTTCGTCCAGGGTGCAAAATTGACTCTTCAACAGTGCAAGATAGAGGAGGCGCACCCTAAAAGGTTCAGTTTTACACCTCTACGGACGTTGCTATTGTCCCTATTCAGTGTGGAAATCTAAACCCTTATTTACTATTGTGTAGAATATGATATCATCATCAGACATTGTTGTTAGTGGCATATAGCGTGGGTCCATGTTTTGAAAGGACACTAGTGCAAGGGCGGGGGGGGGGGGGGGGGGTGGGGGAGGGGGGCACCGGTCTTACTAAGTAAATGAAATGCGAACGAAGAAGGCTATTGGGTAGGATGAGGGTGTGGAAGGGACCCTATCATCTAAGCTTTATGTTGCCTTCCCCTCTCCCTTTCTCTCTCTCTCTTTTCCCATTAAAAAATAATAATTGGCCATTGTTTTGAATGGGGGGCACGTACCCGTGTCGCTCATGTCTGTATGGCTACCCCACCGATTGTTGTCAAAACGTGAACTCACCTGGAGACAATACTTGAGAGGATTAATGAATCAATTGTTTGACAGGGTAAATGTTTATACTTGGCAAACTCCCTGGCAGAGTGAATCCAAGGCCCACATCTCTATTACGCACGTATAACGTTGACATTGGCAACAATAATTGTATTGATTCCCGATTGCCTAAATTTCCCATGATCGTGGTAAAATAAATATATTGATGTGTTACATTTATATTTCAATTCGATGGGAGGATAGTTATATTTTCAGTAAACATATGCTTATACGTTTTTATACCGATGGATATTACCACAGTACCATGATGTTTCTTGGCAGTTCCATTTCTTTCTATCAAACTTGATCAATGTTTTGTACATGTAGGCGTAGTGATCAGAAAAGTGAGACACTGTTAATTTTTTGAAAAATAGTCGTTTCTTTCAGATGACAAGCTGTACTTTTCAATATTTGTTCCCCATAATTGGTAAACAGGCTTCTGTGTGATGTTCATAATTTCTAAATCTAACAATATGGTATTACAAAATCATATTTTTATTGCCCTTCTATATATAGGCTTACAGTTTTCTCGACGTTATGCCATGTTTGCTCTGCGGCACTCCATTTTGCCTATTATTTTCTCTGATTATACATTGTCAGTTTCTGTACATTAAACTTTTCTTTGAGAAATGTGTATTATTATGCTTACCTCATCTACCAGTTCCTTAGGTAACCCTGAAAAAAGAGACACAAATAAATTCATTGAATATTTAAAAAAAAAACGAATGAATGAAAATCTCACTTAATTCACGTATGGGGACATTTTTAAAAATTCAACAAATTAATATTAGAAAATATTCACTTTATACGTAAAGGAAATGTAATTAAGATTTAGATTGAAGTAAATTTTGGCATAACTTAATTATTTTTGAATCAATGAATAATTCATAAGTGAAAAAAAAGTGTGTCAGGTAGGGAACTGGATCCATTATAGTACTAATCAAATAACACCTTTTGGAAATTAATTCATCTCCGGTAAATGGATGAATGGACCGGAAATGGAACGTTACGAGAGGGTGTGTATACAAATATCAATTCATTAAACCATATACCAATGCGTTCGCCAATTTAGTTACATAATTAGATAATTGAACGGACCCATATTGCTAAAAGGTTCGAAAGTATGAACCACTGCCTAGGATCAGGTGGAAATCAGTAGAAGGTTATGTTATTGATTTGCGCCCTGCTTCAGTTTGCCTGCAAATAAACCCATATTGATTAACATTATATTCACTACATAATCATAATTGATTGTGCTTCGTTAAAAACTGTGACTGCTTAGTAATTCTTGTATAATTATGTAAATCCGATGCTGACCCAGAGATAAAATTTAAGGGCTTAGTTTCTAGTGGGGAAAAGGCATTATATATCATTAATAATTAATCATTATATATATTCGGTATTCCAATACTGAAACATATCAATGAAAATAACAAACTGGTATTATCAGGTTCTACAAAAATAATTAGAAAGCACTTTTATTTTATTATCGTGGGAGATTAAAAAAAAAAGGGTAGATGTTAAAAATGAGGTGATAAACACTAACGTTGTTTTTTATACTTTTTTTATAGAAGGATAGACGAATAATTGTTTTATGCACTATAAGATCTTGACTATATTGCATAAAACCTTAATAGATTTCTTTCCATTTACGACAGTACATATTACAACCTGGTCACAGCATTATTTCTTAGTTAAGACAAGGTTTATACCGTATACTGATATTCCTACGTTGAAGGATAACAGGAACAATGCTATTGATCATGAATCGTATACGATTCATTTACTCTGGACAGAGAAAAAAAAATTCAGGGACAAATATTGTTAATTTGTACACAAAGGCTAGCTGACCATGGACCCGATATAAGCATTGTGTTTGTCAGTACACGTCAGCATCATCTCGTAATATCATCAGAAGATGAAACATCATGTTATCATGGTTATGGTGATTCGAAACGGTATATAAATATAATCTCATGAAGGTCACAATACTACACAGACTGGAAAGAAGAATTATTGATATTGTTAATTTTCGCAAGATGGTAATGATTACTATATCATTCATATTTACATTATTCGTTAGAACATAATATCAGTATGCATATATGCAAGTTAATGTTACATACAATATGCTTCAACAAATACGGATTTTGGTGATGGTAGTAGAAGTATGTGATCACGTCAAGAATATGACTTGTGTACCGTACTTCTTGGCCTAGAAGTATAGGCCTACTAATTGTAGCAGAGGAAATAGTGGTAGGAGAGATGGCATTTACTACTTATCAAAAATTTTATGTTTACATGGCATTTCTAGTGCTAACAGCGACTATTTTAGTACTAATTTTGGGTTTAGATCTACGGCAACTCTACAAACCGCGATTTGTCCGTTCCTGACATTATAATTTTGTTTGTTGCCTGTGTTTCTTTTGCTTCCGATTGGCCTACAATTTACATTACGATGAGAATGATAGACATACACGGAAGGGCTCATGTAAAAAGCAATTGTCAAATTAATTGTACCTACCCTGCATTTCCAATAATACTCAAATGAATAAACAAATAGAAAATGCATGAATTAATAAATTAATGTTGAATTGAA
>CM046840.1:3116601-3183643 GCA_025618425.1 Heliocidaris tuberculata
AGCTGTTGTATATGTTATTTCCTTACAATTGTGTGTATATATATATATATATATATATATATATACATACATATATATATATATATATATATATATATATATATATATATATATATATATATATATATATATATATATATATATATATATATATATATATATATATATATATATATATATATATATATGCGTTGTGCGCAATATATATATTTAAGTCACGTGATATTGATTTTGAGATCCCCATAAAAAAATTTTTTTTAAATAATATCATTATCCGAATATTTATAATTTTCCATCATTTTTCTGATTTTGTTCAATATCCCTTTATCTGTTTCCTCTAGATTGGGGCGTACGTTCACTTTGAAAAGCAGCTTCATATAACAAAGCATTATGTCAATGAATATAATAGTTCAGGGGCGGATCTAGCTTTTTTCCAAGGGGGGGTTTGAGGGGCTGAGCTGGGTATTGCGAGGGAGCGTAGCGACCGAGCCCGAGCGAGCGAAGCGAGCGAGGGGGGAGGGTGTGGGAGGGGGGATACCCCCCTCCCACAGTAGGGAGATTTTTCATTTTTAGGGTTGCCAGCTTGCGATTTTAAGCGTACTTGCATGCTCTATTTTTTCTCTTTTTTGTTTTCCTATGCACATTAAATGTTTACTTGGCAGCCCAAGGGGGGGGGTTTAAACCCCCTAAACCCCCCCCCCCGTAGATCCGCCACTGTAGTTATACATTTTAAGGAGATATGAAAGGAATGTGCCGTTGATCTTACTATTAGGACAGTATGGGCAGCACTCTCCCTCCTTAGTGACAGTCTTTGTGCATGTAATGGCAGGACAGATCTGATTACGACACGACACAGATCCAGACCGACAGATACAAGTAATGCATGCATCAGGATGAAACGTGTCACCATGCAGGAGGATGGTTCCTTGGTATACACAAGATAATTCATTAGGACTGGTTTCTTCGAAATCTTCGTTCTCTGCGAGAAGATGAAAGATGAAAATCGAATTTGAAGAGAGAAACACTTGAATTAATTTGACAACATAATGTGACAAGATGATATCGTTTTCAGTAATGAAAATGGGCTTTCGAATCCCTGATTTAATCCTGCTTGTGGGCCGGTGGTGGTAGCTTTTAACCCCTAGGTTAATGTATCCCCACTCCCCTTTCTCAACAGTTCGACCCGGGTTCGAGTCCCAGCTGATACACTTCCCCAACCTAGTCACGGAGTCCACCATGTCCACCTTCGGACATTTACAGCGGTATTTAAATAAGAAACGATATGAACTTCCTGGGGATGGGCGGGGGGGGGGGGGGGGGGGGGGGTTGTCGGGTGAAGTCTTTGACTCTGGATGTGAGGGTGACCCCCCAAAAGAAAACAAAACAACAACCCCCCCCCCCCTCCAAACCGATATTGCAATTAACATTAACATAACGGTGCACGCATTGCGTTGAATTAATGACGTATGGCTTACTTGCTTTTACAGGATTGATTAGCGCAGGGCTTCGTGTGTAACACCCACGCCATTGGTGGGTATATGATCCATTTAAAACAGACGCTGGGTCTACAGTCATGTTTAAAGCCCTGCTCACACGATGCGTTATGACACTAGCGTCGATCACGCCAACTATTGTCAAATTCAACTGAGAATTCATACTGCAAGTAAGCAGTGAACGATAGGACCCTATAGCCTATAGAAACTGATGTGAGTGGCCTTGCTAGCAGACGCAGACAAAAGTTTGACCGCATCCATTGGGTTTGTGTACATCCTACTCTCGTTTCTCAAACAGAATTTCGAGGGCATCTCTGACGATTATGTACACAAACTTAATGAATGCGATAAAACGCTTGTCTTCTTATGCTGTCGAGGCATATCGCACCCGTCTCTATCTGTACGGGCCCATTGTTCACTGCTTACTGTGGCATATGGATTCTATTGAATGGATTATTGCTGGCGGGATCGACGCTAGTAAAATAACGCTCGTGTGAGCTGAGCTTAAAGCTCGAATTTAAGCCAACAGTCGGGATTAAATTCTAGCAGAGTAAGGGCTGACCTGGCTGTGGCTCACGACGAGTGCCATCAACGTTCTGTTCCTCGCAGTTCACAGGTCGTTCAGCTTTCAACGAGCAGTTCACGACCCCGTCTTCACAGGTACAAGTTGTGCACTGGTCCAAGTCCCATTTTTTGTTATGCATGAAGATGGTGGTGCGGAAGACACATGGTAGAGGGGCACGGGTTGGTTTTGATCGGGCCACACTTCGTGCTGCAACGTCTGTATCAGATTTTCAAAAGTTAATATCGAAAGAATATTAGGCATATATCAGAAAGAATAAAAGGCTATCTTTCCCCTCTCTTTCTCTCGTACTTTTCTCAATAAAGAAAAGTGTTCGCCTTAGTTTGGAGGGAATGGGGGTACAAACTCACCCAGGCCCCTCCCGTAGCTACGCCACTGCCCTTGATCACCATTCCGGACTATGACCCTCCTGATAGCTTTCTCTTAGGACAACCTCCTTGGCAAAACTATACCCAAAGAGACTACCAACTGTGGTAGATTGGTGAAGTCTCCTGACTCTCATACGAGAGGTCCTGGGTTCGATCAGTGCGTAGTGCTTACATCCTTGGACAAAAGGGACAACATATTTTTGTCCCTATCGACCCAGGTGCATTAAATGAGTACTTGCAATACTGGCGTAATAATAACTGCAGGCCCGCAGTAAGAGCATTATAGATAGTGTGATACTGATGAGTCTACCCAGGGGCCCGTTGCACAAAACTTGCGTTTGAACGCAACTCAGGAAAATCAAACGCAACTTTATTTTCAGCCAATCAGAAGTGCGCATTTAGGACTTGCGTTTGGTTGTCAGGAGTTGCGATTAAACGCAAGTTTGGTGCAACGGGCCTCTGGATAGATAAAACCAATTTTGATTATCATTAATATCAGTACTTGCATCAACTGAGAGTAATTGTCTGTGAAAATTATCGGGGGGGGGGGTAGTCCTAATGGCAAATAGTTTTCACAGCGGGTTGTTGTCAGAGAGTAGTTGTCCCTTTAGGGTAGACTTGGGGATGTTCGGGGATGGTAGCCCACCTCAGGAGTTAGTTGTCCTAGAATCATTACTTCATTATAATCATATTGAGGAGACCTTAACAACCCGTCCAAACTTTCACTCATAACTAATTAATTTTCCTCACTTTAGGCACTGCACCTTCATTCAAAACAATTGGTGAGAGGAGAAAAAGAGTTTTAAAAAAATCAATTTCAATTAATATATGCAAATTCGGCATAGTGGCACTGCTTAACAAATGTAAAAACTTTTCATTAAATGAGCGGTTTCTGAATATGGCAAACCTACATTTGATCGAATAAAATTTTCCCGGGAAGCTGACGTCGTTTGCCCGCGAGTGTAGCAAAGACTTTGATACTGTATAATAGGGGAAGTGTAATTTTGTCATTAAAATATAATAGATGAGATAAAAGCTACAAACAAATCGCCTCATTTCCCGAATATGAGACGGCGAGTGTCAGATGAAGAGGTGACGGGCGCCCGAATATCTTTTTTTAATTTTGGAATTCTCGGATGGTAGCAGCCCTACCCCGTCCCGTCTATGCCGGCCAGTGAAAACGAAAATGAATACTATTTAAGATGAAATGAATGCATACCTTGTCCGCAGGAGAAAAGAAAGATGCCAACAACTAGACATATCGAAAGTTGAGCCCCTTGTCGAACCAGTGGTTGATGTCCGTAATTACCCATGGTATGGTATGTTGACACGAGTCACTGTACTATCTGGAGTAATAGACCTCAGCAACTTGTTTCGCATCAAGCTCACTCACACCACAAACTTGCTTCAACTAATCTGCGATGTCCTTTTATAAAGATTTTGAAGATTTATAGATCACAACCAACCCTCCCCTAAAAAGATAAAACAGATTCTACTCAAGCCAATTTGAACAACACTAAGCCGTTCATCAGCATGGGGGTGGGGGGGGGGGGTGTCTTACCAAAAGATACACGCCCCTTAACAGTAATAGCTCAAATAAGTGGTAGTGAGATTCCATGAAAGCCTGACTAAACGTCTTTGACCGCGGTAGCCGTATAATGTCAACCCTGATGTCAACTTTTCAGATTGAGATTTTTGTACGTGGGCTCAATAATAATTGAGTGCATGTTGATTTCTCCTCGAAATTCTTGAAAAAAGTGTAGTTTTACAAAGCAATATGATAACGTCATGGAACTACAAAAGATGATTACATGACATGGTCATAAGAGAGTTTCCGCGAAACATACTGTCCACGACCTAGACTTTCTTGGACATGTTTTGTATGGTTTTAAGACGCTCCCCTTTTTTTATTTACTAGATTTCTGTTTTATCATTTTGTCCCCATAACAATTTGCCGATACACATAATTTGGTGTAGGAGTAGGGGGAGATTATCATAATTCTCTGGAAGAAGGATGTTTTTACAATCGCTTTTCAATAAAGTATTTGGTGCGAGGAAAACTTTCTTAAGAGGAGGGAAGGGCTGAAATTTAAAGATATTCTCTTCTTTTTTTTTTTTTTTTTTTTTTTGTGTTCGTTTGTTTGTTGTTGTTTTTTTGCCTGGAAAGCGATTTTGCATAACTGAACAGGCAAACTCTGCAGTATGAAATAAAGAAGATAAAATAAATGATGATGATAATAATAAACTTTTAGCAATTGCATGATCAGCTTTTCTATGATGGAGTATTTGATCATATGAATCTATTTACATGATTCAGTTTATGTTAATATGTAGGAATACAAAGGTTTCTTTTGGCACAAACATGTAACTCTGGTTATACAACATTATAGATTAATAAGCGATATTTTTAAACATTGTACCAGTAAAAATAAAGATATTTGTATTGTGCTAAAATCATAATAGTGATGATCAGAGAGTACGTTAAAAGAGGGAAAAAGCACTCTAGTTATTTTTTATTTTGACCTCTTCTTCTCGGAGCGTTTTCGAAGTACATAAAAGCAAAAATGACGGCAGTATTCTATATTTTTCAAAATAAAAATCAAACCATTTGATTTGGTGTATGTTTTACTTGATTTTATAGCATCTTTATTTCATGTTGTGCCATAGATACATCATGGATTCAGCCCTACTAGAGATTCAGAATGAAATTTTGCCCCCGAATTAGGCCTCATGATGTTGCCGGCCATGTTCACCTTATGACATCGTAATACATCTGGGAATGAGTGCATGAACTCTAGGTTCTCCAGAAATCATCAACCAGTAACGTATGATATCTGGAAACTGGTGTCTCAAAACAAGAGGGAAGTTCCGTCCTGCGAGCACCGGGGTACCGATTCGTCATGGATTTGACGTTGACCCATATAACCACCCAGGCGACCTCGCATTTCTTCCTGGCTTCATTTTGTCATATAGATATAGGATTAGGATTTGAGTTGCAATAGGATTTAGGGTTAGGGATAGGTTATAGTATGGTATTCGGTCAGTACAAGGGCTAGTCCATGAAATTGAGCAACTGTCACAGGAGAGTGTAGCTTAGATCCTTTAATGATAGTCGCCATGTATTTTGAGTTTTGATATGTCTTAGTCCACTACACAAGACCAGAATTTGGTATTGATGGTTTGAAAGCGCACACAAATAATTGCAAAAAAATGGTAATAACGACTGGATAACATCATTTTTTTAAGTCTAGAATAAGATATGGATATTTATCTATATTTCATTTTTTAGATTAATTAATTTATTGATTATAATTTCTTTATAAAATATCTTAATTATCCATTTTTCTATATTTTGATTGATTGATGAATTGATTGATTGATTGATTGATTTTTTTTGGGGGGGGGGTGTGGCGGTCATTTTTTTCTTCTTTTTTGACATCCTGCTTAATTTTGATAGAATATTAGAACATAGAAGAAATAACTGAGAACATTAATTTGTTGTTCAATTTGGTTACACGGGCAATGAGTGCTTATCCTCTATTCATGTTTTGTCCTCTTTAGTACTTGACGTTTATTTTTTGAGATGCATTTTGGTTTCTCTATCCCTCTCCCTTTATAAACCCTTCCCTGGATATTTAATTCCAGTGGAAGGTGGAACACACACACCTGAATAGCCGTAGCAATTTTTCTGGACATTCCCGACCCAACCCAATTTTATGAGTCATTCAACTGACAAGTTATGAATAACAATTTTTTTTTTCATTTTAAGTTTTATAATTTGATCCACTAATTCATCAGGTATTGCTCCCCAACCTTTGAAAATGTCCCTTTTCATTCAATACATACCCCCAAAAGGTATTTTAACATTTTGAATCCACATTTTGAGATTCCGAAAATTCATAAAATACTGATAAAAATTCAATAAATGTTTACCTAGGCTTCAAAGTTCTTGCACGCGTAACTGTAATTCATTAGGTAGCTAGTTAATTTGGGACAAGTTATTTCATAGTTTCCTGCGTAATGCTTAATGTATTTATATGTGACTTATTCAAGAAGGCATTTGTCAATGAGAGCCAGAAGGGCATTAATCGATGCCTATGTACATGGACTTAATACTTCCCAGCTCTCAACAGATTTGAGTGCCTCGTTTAAATTAAACTCCAGTCTAAGTTAAACCAGTTTAATTAAACCTGACCTAAACTGCAAGTCCAGTCTAAATCTCTGTACAAAGATAAACCACCCTAGACTGAAGTTTAAGTTCAACCTGACTTCAGATTTCAGAACATGATTTTCTAAAACTCTGTTTAAAGGCCAGGCTCAGATTGGGTTTAAACCACACTTAGACCGTGGTCTCAGTTATTAATCGGAGTTCAGAATACGAGCCATTATGTTTACATACATACCCTTTTTAATGTTGTATTTGGAGCTCATGACACTATATGTATTTTGAAATGACATGCAGATGCATTTCAAACAGAATATTATGCATGTACATGTACTAAGAAATAACGGTTCAAATTTGCACCCTAATTGGTACAATAGCAGCAGCCCTAAGACAAGGGAGCAAAATCAAACCCTCAGAAGTTCAGTTTTTATGCCTTGCACCCAGATGAATTTACATCCACTTACTCGGGTGCAAAACTGAACCTCAGAAAGGTGCACATGTCCATCTTTCAGGCTGCAATATATAAGAATTGATTGAAACCTAAAAAGGATCTCCATGCACCAGGAGGGGTGCTCCTAAATGTATTTTATAAGTTAGGGTGCAAATGCAAACATTATACATACAAACAAAAGGATCAGACAGACACATCATCAAATTTAATATCCATCATGATTTTTTTAATCACATGACACTCAAAGGTACCCATGCAGATACCAACATAAACAGGAAGAAAGAATCTCATGTTTAAATACACATATAACATCTGAAATGTTTACTTGTATAATAAATGCAAGCAATGTACATATAACACGGTTTGGCCAAACTTAGAACCTTATTACATTATGTGCAGTGACCATGCTATTCATCTGTATTTTTTAAAAGTGTACATATACATGCATCTCAAATATTCATAAAGCCTGGAGTAAACCTGATAAACTATATTTTATCCCTCATCAAAAGATTTTTTATTCATAAACTGGTCAAGAGCATTGCATGTGATCAATTATGTTTCCACTAGAAGAGCACTCCACTAACTGCCTCCTTTAAAATATTTATAACGCATGTGTGGGAGGAATTAAAACTAATAAGACTATTCATCACTTAAATAACACTTTCAAGTGAAATGTGTAAAAAGTGGCATGTACTATTTAAAAGGATAAATATCAACAAATGCAAGGACAGGTTGTTGTACATATCATTTTGAAGGGATAAATAGTAGTCCTGCATCATGTTACCAATTTTTATGGACCTAAACAGTTTAGGAGGGTTTATAGAAGCATTTTGATTACAGGTACTTTAAATGGTTATTGTGAAATTTGGTCAGGTTTGATTGGTCAAGTTTGTTTGAAATACCTCAGTTTTTAGAAAAGAAAACTGCACTTTGAGTATGAGGCTTTGAGTATGTTTTACTCAAATATAGCTACACGTATTTTATTTACCCTTCTTCTACAATGGCATCCTGATAAACTCACAGCCAACACAATGTGGGTCTTATGAATGGAAATTACATCAGGCTTAACATGCAAAGCTTCAGAATTTCATATTTCACTGGCCAATATAGTTCAAAGAGTATATTTCAATAAGTTTTGAAGGCTTTTTAAAATAGTTTTGCTATGCCTATGCTTCAGAACAATATGGTACAGACAATACTGTATTCTCAAAACAAAATGAAGAATATAAAAGTCAAAGCACATAATTTGGAGGATGATTTATAAAGATGTCCAATGTATGGAATAGATCATATTCCACATGAAATATTTTCATGGAATTCCCTTCTTTGTACATGAAAATGAAGAAAAATGTTATCAAATATTTAAGAAAAGAAAAGTTTTCCAAATCCCTCAAATTCAAGCTCATGATAATTTTCAACTGGTACGCTGTTTTTTAAAACAGAAACAGAAATAAAAACTTATCACTATGTTCATGATGACAATTGCACAAAACAACTCTTACTCTCACTTTATGGATCATGAAAGTTAACAAAATGTCAAACATTCAAAGACACTTGGATGAGGCAAGCAAAAAAAAAAGAAGAGCAATATCTTGTACATGACGTCCCATACTAGCTAGTCTCTCATCAAATATGAATTCATGATTCTTCATAAGAATTTTAAAGAAAAGTTGGATGAAGTATTGTCATAACCCTGCCTACACATAAATACCATTATCAGACCTTTCTCATAATGTACATGAGTTCACACAGTCATCCAAAAAGAAGAATTCTGAGAAATTCCTGAGAAACTTTCCCTCCAAAAGAACAAAATCAGTGTGTGTACATTGTCACTTAAAAATTGAACTCTAACGGTTGTGTTTTAACATTTATTCTTCAAAATCTTGAAATATTTCTGGAAGAAGTTTCCCCCCAATATATCCCATAGAAGACCTTTTCACCAAGATATTTCTTTCTACATTGTGAAATCTTCTAATCAATGGTAGGTACGGTATTCCAAGAATATGTGTCTTAAATGAACAAGAAATATACACAGCTGTATATTACTCAAATTAATTTCATTTTCACTTTTAAAAGTAATGATTGGTTTTAAGAAATTGAGGGCATTGTTTACACCATTTCCCATGGTGTGCCAATGGCAGTTATGCTATAATATATGATGCAACAGTTCAGTCGATCACTGCCAACTAGAGAGCAAACTTTAAAGCATTTTCAAATGTTATCTATCAATAAGTCAAATGATGAAAATCTTAATAATAAAATCTATCACAGTGATAAGATAATAGCTATGGACAACAAAATGTTTGTCTTTGTTTTTTTTAAAGCATGATAATGGAAACAACCTCCCTCTCTGATAAAACAAAGAGACTACTCAGTGCAGCACCGTCTCATCGATATCAAACTTTGGAACATTCTGTGAGGCGACCTTTCGTAGTCTCTTGAGGCAGTCATTGAGGTTTGAAGCTGGGACTGAGTCCAGGGATTTCAGCACATCCTGTCAAATACAGAGAAACATTGGAAACATCAGTCAATCCTGGGAAATTTTCAAATACTGTAAAACCAGCAATTTTCTCGTGCATGAAACTTTCGCGAATTTCATGAGTGGTCGAGATTTGTGAAAGTTTCGTGCCGCAAAATAATCAAATCACAACTTTATAACCCTTTTGAGACAGTTCACCACATTTTGTGGTTTGGCTCAATAACTTTTGATCCAGAGCTCTAGAAAATGTACCAGATGCATGAGAAGAAAGAGCAAAAATTTCTGCACACACTATGTCCAGTTTTGTTGCTTGACCATATTGCATTTGATGCCAGGAATTTTACAAACGAAAGTAAGCCTCATAATCCTTAAATTGATAACACATTGAAAGGTTCAAAATCATTGTCTTTTATCAAAATTGGCAATTTTTTCAACTGTTCGACAAAATTCCTAACAATGTATATTGTTTTCAAAGACATTAAACCTTATTAGAACCGTGTGTGTAGCATGAAAAAAAAAAATTATTTTTGCCAATTTGAAGAACAAAGTGTGATCAATTTAGCCCTTTAAAAATTCCTGTCCTGAAAGGGTTAAACAACAAAAAATCATTGCAATTCGCGAAAGTTTCTTGCTGCAAAATTGACTGTCATTGACAATTCACAAAAGTTTTATGTTGCGAAAGTTTCTGGTTTTACAGTAGTTCCTAAATCAGGGGAGTGCTTCATCAAGCATTTTGTCAGTGATTTTTATCGACAACTGTTATAAGCTACTGAAATCCTTGCATCTGATTGGGTGAGAGCAAATTTGTCAGTAAAAATCACTGACAAAATGCTTGATGAAATGCTCCCCTGGTTCAAGAAGAAGGAATTCTCTCTCTGCAATCTACTCCTAATCGGGCATCAGACAGAATAAACTTAGACGATAAATTAAATGAAAGTAGAGTCATCAGCTTCAAATTTCCTAACAACAAAAAGAAAAATAACATGCGTTACATATTGTAACCACTATCAAAATAGGATTCAGTTCATCCTTTGCATATTTGTGCCATAATACAATTTAATAGAACCATTGTACCAATGGGATATATTTTATCTCTTTCTCTCTCTCCCTTACCTGTAAAAAGTCATCTCCATATTTGAGCCTGAGCAGCGCCACCAATGCCCACTCACTGTCTGCCTGCACCGCTGTGTTCTTATCCTTGGTGTTACTGACCAAGACTACCAGCATCCCCCGTACGATGGACATGTCAAGGGGAGACTCGGTGGTCATGGCTACGTGGTTGACCATCTGAGCAGCAGCCATCTTGATGTCATTGGATGAGTGGTTGAAACACTGGAGGAATGAGGAAGAGGAAATGATCCTGAAGCTTTCAAGTTCCCATGACATGCATATGCTTATTAACATTTATAGATATGTGTCAACACATCATCAACTGTTTAATCCAACTATGTATCATGACATAACATATATTAACATATTTCCCCTATTTTTCTGCAACCTGCTAAGCCCTGCCCCATGAAATTCCTTCAAAATAATCTTGCGCCTCTTGTAATATCTCTTGTAACACCACAGTATGCTAAAATAATTATCACAGTGCACAGGTTTATACATTTTACCTTGCTAAGTTGCTACTAACAGAATTACTGGGTTTTACACAGTAACAGCACGCAACATTTTAAAATAGCGTTGCTATGGTAAAAATGTTAAAGCATGGCTAGAGAGAAATATCCCTTCCTCAAGCCAAAGCCTAATTCCCAATACTCACCTTGACCATAGGTGAGATGAGAGTCTGTGGTACTTATTCTCCAGTTGCTATGCAGTGCTTTATGAAGAATCCCTTTGTTCCTCCCTTTCTGTAAGTTCATAGCTCATTTTCTAAGACCAATCTTCACCACAGCTAAGATGAGAGGCCGTGCAGTGCTTCATGTAGAAATCCCTCCCTCCCCCAATCCCCATCCCCATCCCCTAGAGTCCCCTTGCCAAAGCCATAACTCATTTTCTAAAGACCTACCTTGACCATAGCTGAGATGAGAGACTGTGGTACTTGTTCTCCAGTTGCTACGAAGTGCTTCATGAAGAATCCCATACCACGGATGCCTGCCACGCATACCGGTATCTGGAGGAGAGAAAGAGAGAGAAACAGATGTGAAAATTATTTTACTTTATCACATTTCATTACATGTACCATCAAGCTGGCTATACTGAACACTTCTAATGAAAGTGAACATGTCTGTTTAGGTCAAAAACATGCAGAAAGATGATCCATCTACAGAGTCCACTTTAACAACTTCTATGGTTTATGTTCATGGGTAGGAAAATTTAATTTATTTTTTAAAACTTTCTCATTGTGTTCACACAGAATGCTATAGTATTGGAATTTTTGAGAATAAAATTTGAATAAATCTTAACTGAATTGAATATTAAATATAGTTTTGCATTGTGACGGGCTGTAGATATATGTTATTATGGAACAATGTTTTGATGTGTACATCCTCAGGACGAGATGTTTATGGTATTGAGGAGATTCAACATGGTGTTTCATTAACTTACAACCAGTTTTCCAGAGTAATCTTTTGTTGTGCTGTCTTCGTAGTTATAAGACAGGGAACCTGGGGTATGGGCAAGGAGCGGCCCATAACAGCATGCATCAAACGCTAATGGAACTGAACTTATGAAAGTTTACATCAGAACAATCTACAACAGCTACTGTAATTGTCAGCATTCTATCAATGTCATACAAAGATCTTTCAATGTCAAGGGAGTTTTCAATAGTACTTCTGAAATAGTTAATAATATCAAAATTTCATCTTAGCACCTTACCCTATCATTTAATGAGTTCTTGATTGTAACTTCTAGAACCTTCGCTGATTGTCCGTCAACGGCCACCCTCTCTGGTGCATATCTCAGTGCGACTGATAGAACGAGGGCGCAACTGTGATGCAGCATCCAGTTCTGATTCGGCTCATTCACTACTCCGCAAAAATGTAAAAAGCAAAGCACAATAATTAATCAGACAGTAAATACAATACCATAGATATCTTACCTATCATCTCAGATATCTTTATGATCATCACAGGTATCTCTGTATCCATCTATCATTCTAGTTCAATAAATCTACCATGATAGAGCACAAACTTTCAAATTATTCATGGTAAAGGATTATTAATGCAAAAATTAGCAGGATAGTTGATATACTGTTCACTAAATGTAGTCTCTGAAACTAAGCTTCTATGAATGTTTAGAAGTTCTACATTGAAAATACACTTGCATTCGACTGCTCTACAAAGCATTAAATTAACATTCCTTTCAAATGATCAGAAGGAAATGGTGAATTGATGAAAAAATAATATTCTTTACAGCTCATTTCTATAATAATAATAATAGCTGTTTCTTATATAGCCCTGGGCACTGGATTCAGTTGTGATTCTGCACATTACAGTGCACATTCTCCAATCCTCTTAAGAGCATTCCAGTCAGTCGCCCGTTTCCATGTTAATCAAACCACAATGATGTTCGCATCCTACCGGGTACCCATTTACATTAACACCTGGGTGGAGAGGAGCAATGTAGATAAAATGCCTTGCTCAAGGGCATAAGTGCCGTGCCGGGGTTTGAACCCACGACCTTTGCATTCCCAGTCAAGTGATTACACCATTCGACTACGACACCTCTACGATGGAAATGGAGCATTTCCCAAAGGTCTTGTGCATAGATATTCTTCATTACCAAAGGTAAATTACATAAATGGCAATGGTCACTGAAGGTGAGTAATACCCCCGCCCCAATGTGTGTGCCAAATTTCTTGAGCATTGCTCCAAAAATGAGGAAGTGGTTTAATCTGCAATATTTTCCTGTTTTATTGCCATATGTCGTTACTATGGTAACGCTGTTTGCCACACATTGAAACAACATGTCTTGCACATCTTTACCACAAGACTAATGTGTGTGCCAAATTTCACAACCATTGCTCGAAAAATGAGGAAGTAGTTCAATGCGCAAGATTTCAACCTGATTTATTGCCATAATATGCCGTCACCATGGCAACGCAGGTTCCAACACATTCAAAAATATGTCTTGCACATCTCCATCCCATGACCAATGTGTGTGGCGAATTTCAGGAGCATTGCTCAAAAAATGAGGAAGTAGTTCGATACGCAAGATTTGCAACCGACCGACCGCCCGCCCGCCCGAAAGCCCGACCACACGCTGATTCCTATATACCCCCTCCAAACTTTGTTTGGCGATGGTATAATGAGAATACATACAGGAAAGTTTGTAAACCTACCAAGGAGTCTATTGTTGAGGATATCCTCTAGATCTTCATCACTCAAGAACTTGCACAATGCTCCCAAACATCCACATGATGATATCCTGATGTTACCCTGCAAAAAGAAAATGTGCATGGTTCGGTTAACGACAAAGTCAAGTTAATGCTCTAGGATCACTGTTATAACCACTACAATGTCATTAAGATTGATATTTAACAAGAATTTACACAATGCTCCCAAACACCCAGAAGACTTATGTTACCTTTCCAAAAGAAATGGACATTACAGCAGTAAATGATGACTTCCAGTTTTTGCTATAGGATCACTTGTTTAAAGTGCTACAATGTCATTAAGTTTACAAACACACTTGGGATTAATATTTCACAGGAATTTGCACAAGGCTCCCAAACACCAAGAAAATGATACCCTTACGTTATTCTAACTAACAAGTTCATCAAATCTTAGTTTGCAAATAATGTACAACTTATTGGTGTCTGGAAATGAATTATATACAGCATATAAAAGGTTACATATCCTACCAAATTTCCTTTTAACTGCAAGCATTTCACTCTTATTTATTTTGGTGTATGATCATTTTGATAAAAAGTGATTTTTTTTTTATTTGAATAATGAATTTGTTTGCAAAGCTATTTCACAAATGTGCAGATGAATATAAATATAAATCTACAAATGGTATTTTTCTTTTTATCTTGAATTTAATCTCTCCTGAAATACCTCTGAGGAAGATAGGTTGTTGATGAGAGTTGCCTGAAGAGCCTTCTTGTTTGCATCACCAATCTTAGTCCCAGCTCCAGCTATAGCCCCTCTCAAGGCCTGTAGCATAGTCTCTCTGAATAAGGCAAGGAATACAATCGTAACTAAACACACACAAAAAAGTAACTCCCCCTTAATCAAGTTGGCGTAACTTCTTAACGAAAAGGTTGTGAGAAAAATAACTTGGCAAGAGTGTTCTTACACTTATTGACTAACTTCCCTGTAAAAATGAGCTTGATCCATCGAGTCATGCATAAGCGGGCAAACATTAAAGGCAAAAATGTCACTTTTCAAAAGCCACAAGGTAGGAGCTATTTTATCTCTAGGGGGCATGAAAAGTGCAACATTTTTGGACAAGTACAGTGCTAGTCGTGTGATTAAAATAATAAAAAAATACTGAGAATTGACTATATTTCTCAAGCAACATTCTCATAAGATTATCAAATTCTATTTCAAGATTTTTGTCAACTAATATCATACTTGCAGTGATGCTTGTGATGGTGTTTTGAAACCTCTGAAAGTACCTCAGTCCTTTTCAAGGAAATCCTAGCAAAATCGCGTTTGTGCTCTGACGCAGCCGTATTGAAAATTGTAAAAATAATGCATTCGCGCTCTCTTGCCCAAGAGATTAGCAGAGAGCAATTCTATTGGCTGAGCATGATGAAAGTCTAACGACATTTCTTATTGGGTATCGCATGTAAATGAACGTGTCTTAGAGGAGATAAAATCTCGCTAAAATGGTTCTCAGAATCCCGATTTAAAAAGACTTCAGGGTATTTTATCTCACTGACTTCAAATCTCAGATTTTATCTGAGATAAAATGAATCTCAGAATACTGCCCCTGGTTGGCTTTCCATTTTTAAATTTTATATTTAAACCTTAAAGGGATTGATTAACTTTGCCCAGGATTGAAAAAAAAAAACTGTTCCAGCTAATGCTGTAATCATAATTGCAAACCTTTAGGTCAGACATGAATCGCCTGAGTTTTTATCAGCTGATCGGTCATTTACATATCAAGATATTTACGACTGAAAATTAATGATGCGATAGAGTACCACCGAACCCTAAAGAACTCTTATGGTTGGCATACCTCCCTCTTTCACAGAATACAGTACAATGAACGAATCCCTATTTCTTCACGGGCTGGAAACCCGTTCTGACTGGATTTTGCTTTTGAAACCCAATTTATTTTCTCTTTTTTAGGATAGCAAACGGGTTCCTATTTCTCTCATACTTTCACATATCCTTAATTATATATGCAGTTAGAGGACTGCACATAATTCACTGGCATTTGAGCTGATTTCACAATTTTTCACAAAGTCAATCAATCTCTTTAATAAAACTTTTTTTTTCCCTCTAGAAGCTAGTAGTTGTTTGGATTGTATATTGTGTTGTGGGCTCTTGCTGCCTGCAGCAATTAAAAGGGTTAAGAAGTGAATAATATACTGTACCTGACTCCTGTGTCATTGTCTGTGTTCTTGATGCCATTATGAAGCTCAGTGAAGAGAGGATCCACCTTGGCGTGGATGACGACCAGTTTACCTAAGGCTGCAGCAGCTTCTAACCTGACCGATCTGTTAGCATCAGTCAAGCCTCGGATGAAGGTGGTTTGAAGCTGTGGCAGGAAAGCCTTCAGAAGCACACCAACCTGAAAGAAGACAAGTAAACATCTGATTTAAGCCACAAAAGAACAATAAAAACAGGAATATTTTTAAATTATCTGAAGCTCGACTTTGGCTGGCTTCAGCGCAAGAATGTCTCATACAATCACACAGCATATGTGATGATATATTTCTGGTCATGAAAGCACAATCACTATTTCTTTCATATCATGAAATAGCATCACAATAAGAGTTTCCACATGATTTGAAAGATTTCACTAACCCTCCTTAGGGAAAAGCACAAGGGTCCTTTCATTTCTATCACATTCAGGAAGCCTGGGTAATAATATGATTGCAGAGCCCTAAGAGAGAGGAGTATATAATACTGATGAGGCTACCCTCGGTAAACAAGACATATTGTTATCATTATTATCATCATTATTATTACTTAAAGAATCTAAATCTTACCTTAGCAATGAGCAACCCTAGCGTCTGCAGGATCGCTACCTTCACGTTCCACGCAAAGCGGTCACCCAGGACACGGATCAGAGGTCCGGTGATGGCTACTACCTGAGGTTTAAGGGCAGCAATACTGGTCAGATGAATGACCTCACCTAACCCCAAGGCAGCCTGCTCTTTGACCTCCGGTGACCCTGACAGGATGCCCTCTCGGAAGTAAGGAAGGATTGGTGTGATACCCTGTGAATGAAGAGACACAGATTAGTGTTAGAAAGGGATATACATGTAAATGGAATGTTTCCGGCACTTGGGATACTGAAAAACAAGTAAATGAAAATGGTTGTAGGTAAGCTACTACAGGACTTCATAAAGTCCAACGTGAAGGAAAATTTATGTTTATCACAGCAGCAGCAACAGGTTATGCAAGAATAAAATGGTAATTTCAAATGTGACCAGGCACCACAAAACCACCAAAAAGTCGCCAGATATGAATTTTTAGTTAAGGTCTGATTCTGAAAGAAGGGATTCTCAGCTTTAAATTGATATATAACTCATTAGCATTGGCCGTTCCTAACTCACTGTACAAAGAGTAGAATGCACAGTCCCTCAGAATGTTACTTCTGAGAAATAAGGGTTTAAAGTTTGCAGTCTATTGAAGCATTCTGACTTGCAAGGTGTTGTGCTAAGGTGACAAAAGGAGGATTAAAACTCAATGAAAATTTTTCTATGAAGGGATTATCAGATTGTCATAAAACTTGGCATACTAATTAAGCATATCCTGTTCATTAGAGTGCACAAGTATCAATGCAAGAACTTACTCTGTTTAAAAGTTATGGGAGATCAAAATGAGACAAGTATTCAGGGTCGTAAAAAAAAATAATACAACAAAATCCAGGGAAGACACACATAAGTCTAATTTAAAAAAAAATGGTCAAAAATACCACTTTTAGATTGTTTGGTGCCTCCAAATTTTTAGATTACTTAGAAAAAGGTATACTCTTTCACGAAATACCCAAAACTAAAATTTGACAATGCCAACCCAAAACACATTGATTGAGCTCTAACTGAAAATCACACAGTGCGACTTTTTGGTGGTTTTGTGGCGCCTGGTCACAAATGAGCAAACTATTCTATATTTTATAACAATTTTAAAAAAGCCACTGCAAATTTTAAAAAGTATTTACTTCTTTGTAACAAAAATTGTTAATGTTTTGAGGTGTGAGAGAGAAAGTGTAAAATTATAGACATCTTCTTGACTGCAGGAAATGCATCTTGAAGGAGGTATGACAACTGAGGAAAGTTTTCCTAAACATACAAGGCAGACTTCTTCAAAACTCATGTAGTGTTTCTCTTTTCTTCTCCTTATTTTCTTTGGGAGACAGAATCCTGGTAGTTCATCATTCATCACAACAAATTCCCAGAGTAAACAGATGCATCATATAAGAGAAGATTTTCTAAACATTACAATTTAGCTTGAAGCTGTTGCTTACCTTCTTTGGGAGACAGAACCCTGGTAGTTCATCTTGTTTACAATCATCTGAAGCATAACGGACAGCTAAGCGAACTGATCCAATGTGACCCATTTGTTCTGCAGCACTCAGGCTCTAAAATAACAAAATAAAATAAAACAAAAATAAAGATGACAACTTTTTAAAAATTATCTCTGAAGTTTTATCTATGTTTGCCATTCATTTTATCAATTTTTTGTTCTCATATTTCTTTCATGAAGATTACGCCTAGTAACCATAATGCTTGCCTGCAAATTGTCTCACAAAATAAGATGTACAAAACTATTGGTAATACAAGAAATACATGTATAATGGAAGGACAATTGTAATCTAGAAATTTACACAGAAAATATCTATAACTCATCAGAAAGTATATAAGGTATATCTTGATAATCCGTGAATGAGTTTCTATTCTTTTCACATTTTTTTCTAAAGGTATGAAATGAGTGATGATTGCTCTTATATCTCATTAGAAAATGTGTCAAAATCTTCAGTACATCAATACCGAACCTAAAGCAGCACTGCATCATCAATAAAAATTACTTTTGATTTAAAAAAAATTGCAAACAAATATCAAGACCAGCTTTCCATTTTCTACCCAAGAACTGACCTTTGTGACAGCATTGAGTGCCTCCCAGCTCATTTCCAACACCCTGGTTTCAGGATCATTGAATGACTGTATGAGCGCCCTCTGTAGTTGAGGTACGTAGTCTGTATAGTTACAGCTGGTCTTGCTACAGTAGACCTGTAGAAGGGTGGATGCGGCCAGTCGTAGTCCTGCGTTGTCACCCTTGAGCTTCTGAAGGAGTTCGTCAATGATAGTCTGTTGACCCTGGTGGTCTTGTACTGACATTACAACAGTTTGACAATGTTGGAGAGCCTGTCATAGAAATAGAAGTACAAACATATAAATGAATCTATCTATCAAACAAATGACTCAAGGACTCGATACTTGACATGAAAAAAGACTAGGATAAATAGTCTATAGGTCTTAGGTAATTCAATCATAAAGGGTACCAATCATGAAAAAAAGATTTTGTTCTGTATGTAAGTGGTTCCATGTTGCCATACAATATTAAAAGTTTGAGCTTGAAATGTTGACTCCATAAAGAGATAATGCAAGTTTAAATACTCTCTAAATAAACATTACAGTGACTTGCCAGTTGACTAATCGACGTACCCGTACGCGCTTGCACAAAATATGGCCCGCATGGAACCCAACTCCGAGTTCTGTTCCACTTGAGGGCTTTTATGTTTTCCTTTATTTTCTTCATACTCCTTAAAACAATTATTTTTTCAGGTGATTGGTAGACTTTTAAGAAAGGTTTTAGGATAACTATGACCCCCAATTCCCAATGACAACTAAAACCAGACAACTACTCCTAGTGTTGAGGTAATATTCTTTAAGCAGAGATTTTCCTAGGTGGCCGGAAAATACATGTAGTTGCCTTAGGAGTACTTTTACACAGGATGAGATGGTGAGGTGGGGGGGGGGGGGGGGTTAGGTGTCTAGGGGATTGGGTCGGAGTGCAGTCAGGAAGATATTTATTCTTAACTGACAAAGACAAACTGTGTGAATCATTTACTAATTATCATTCAACAGCAAGCAATTATTATCAAAGATCCTTATCATGAAAGGCAACCCTAAGGACTTAATGTTCTTGAGACAAAAACGCTACGTGTAACTTCATGATGAGGGATACATTTTGAATAAACTCAGCAAGTAGACCATCTGGCTACTCAAATCCCTTTCTTCAAATTACTTCATCACTTCCTGTTCTCTGCCTGTCCCTACACATTCATCTGCTGCTGACATGAGAATACTGAGGATCTTGGCTAGGTGCTTGGTAAAAGAATCCCCTGCAACCTTGGACAAAATGGCTAGGAAACTGATACGTAGGTCAATCATACAGAAGGATTCTATGACAACTATCTCCTTCTACTTCTTTTGTTTAAGGAAGCAGAATCTCTACAAGAACAACTGCTACCAGACAATTACACCTGGTTGATGAGGGTCATATTTACAAGGGTGAATTTTCTGAGAGAGGGAGGGAGGGAGGGGGGGGGGGGGAGGAGGGAAAGATATATGTCAGAGAGTTTCTTCACCTCTTGTTCTCTATCTGTGCCTACACACTCCTCCACAGCAGACATCAAGGCATTGAGGATCTTAGCTAGGTGCTTAGTGAGAGAATCCCCAGCGACTCCGGACAAGATAGCAAGGACACCGGTGTTTACTGGTGGCTGGATGAGCTATCATGAAAGAAAGGGAGATGTCAGTTATTCACAAATAAATGTGCTACATAATATACAAATCAAACATACAAAGAGGAATTTCATAAAAATAAAATCAAACAATTAGACAGTATACAAACATGCAAACAAGAGAACATTCTCCCGACAGGAAAGGTTTACCCATAATATTTCTGGCATGTGATGTCAATATTTCTTTAACGTAAGAGAAAAAAATTAACAATACTTATGATTCTAAGTTATTTGGATAAACCAATTCAGCTACATACAAGATAATGATACAATGGACCTGAGTGAAAAGAATAAGCTGTAAGCTGACATAACACAGCTGAAACTTGAAAAATATGTATGAAAATAACCCCCGATTCGAGTTGCCCATTCTTGATGTAACTTCCTAAAATGCTTATCATTCTGAAACAAAAGTTACGTCTGTCACTTTGGAAATGGCCAAACCTAGTCCATGGGATGTGCAAACAAATAGTGTGCTTACTTTTGGTATGAGGAATGGTAACACAACTCTGTTCTTGACTGCCATGACTTGTTTGAGTCCATCGAGGGCATACTCTTTTTTCTCTTCATCAGTCAGCTGAGATAAAAGCTCTGGTAATATCTCCTCTAGGGCCTTGTGACCTATGAACCATGTCAGGGGTCAAAGCAATTGAAGCAATTTTAAATTGTTATCATGCTCTAGAATAACAATAATAACATTCCGTTCTTGAATAGCGCATATCACTCTAGATGGGTTGATAGGACGAACAGTAAAATAGAAAAAAATGTCAAAAAACCTTCTGGAAATCATGTTATGCTCCACTTTCTTTTCTTTCTTTGGTCAATACTCGGCTCTTATAAATCTTCTACCTAAAGCATTTAGTACCGTAAATAACGTTGTATTAACCGCACATTTTTGCTCGTCGGAAAATTTTAAAAGTCGGGGGTGCGGGTAATACACGATGCTAGGCTCCAACAAAAAAATGAAGAGTCATATATCGCCAAAACTGACAATAATCTAGGGGTCTAAGGTCCTGTGTATATGCTCAAAGGGAATGCAATTACTGTTTTGTAAGTCTACATGCTACGAAATATTTTTACAAATTAATTTTGATGTTGAAATTAACAGCCTAAGTAACTTGCGTAACATACAACCCACTAGCAGGTTCATGCCATGACACAAACCACGGTGGCAGGGTGCCGTACCCTCAAGGAGGGCTCCCCCACATATAAGTACATTGACCAAACAAGGCTTGCATTGGTTGAGCTAATATGCAAATTAATTACTCAACCAATGAACATCGGTTGAGCTAGTATGCAAATTAATTACTCAACCAATGTGCATCAGTTGAGCTAATATGCAAATTAATTTATGTAAAAGCCATGTGCAGAGACTTCTCTTATTTTAACAGAACGTGCAAACTCGCTGGGCGGCTGGAGCAGGGGAGTGAACCTACCTATGCATAGGTATGAAATGGGGGAAACTTTAAACGTTTAGCGATCGATTATTTTGTTGAAAAACTTTGTGCCATAGCTCTTCAAACATGGAACTTCTGTGATTGTTCTTGGATTTATCTAGCAATATTTTCTCAAGCAAGGTATCATTTTGCCTTAATCTGTATCCTCACTGTGTGTTTTGTGATGTTTTCTTTCATTTTGATGGTGATTAAGATACGACCATGGATCTATACTTCGACAAGGGTCACGTCTCTGAAGCAAGCCTTATTTTGGTCAACGACTCGATTCGAAGAGTTCCCCGACTTCGAAAATGAGTTAAGAAACAGCAAACCACCAATTAAAGTACAATTTTGTTTTACACATTTCTAACCTTTTCTAAATCATTTCTTAGTGCTTTTGCCTTTTGATTTAGCCGTTTTGATAAGAACATGACTTGAATTTGGCAAGCATTTTTTTTTTTTTTTTTTTTTTTTCCTCAGAGGGTCGAAAGTTGGGGGTGCGGTTAATACAAGAAAGCGGTTTATACAACGTTATTTACGGTACATATTATTTACTAGTATGTATTGTGCTCAGTGTAAATTTCATTTCATTCTTTTAGAATTATCTTTATTTCATTATTGCTCAGAGTAATCTTTAAATGAACCAGGTAAGATGAAATAAATAGAAATTGTGAAATATTACTAATCAAAATGCTATAAAACAATCAAGGAAAACTAAATGTTTACACAAGAATAATATATCATAGTGTTTAGTTTATTAGTTTACATCTGTTTTTCGCATACAACAATATTTTTTGACATATTTACCAATGGAACTATGAAGACTATCAAAGGTCCTTGCAGCAGCCTCTCTGACCTCAAGTAAAGGATCACACAGTGCTCTCTTCACTGTATTTACCAGACTCTCGACATATGACAGAACCTGAAAAGAAAGCAATCAAGATGACATGCTCACCGTTTTAAGATCAATCTTGATCATTCACGTGAGAACACAATAAGAATAGTTGTTTTCACATAAGGTCAATCAATTTTCACTGTAACTTTCTTATTATTTATCATGACAGGACCTATTGATGAATCCTGTTGGCTTAAAAAACATACAGAAAGTAAAACATAAGAGTATTTCATTAGAAAGTTTTGTGAGTGGTCCAAATTCACCAAATTTTTTTGCCACAAAATGATTGACTTAGACCACTTCAATTTTTTGAAATCACAATCAGAAAGGCAGTTGATAAGAATCAGTCAATGTTTCAGGTAGTGAAAATTTATGTTTTTACAGTATTCTATTTGGAAAGGAATGAGATGGATAAGGCTAACCTGCTCTCTGCTTGTAGAACTGATGATTTCACTGAGACCGATACAGACTCCTTGTCTCTGGTCACTCTGCTCAGAGTCCAAGCCCTTCTCCAGGACTGGGATCATCTCTGGTAGGACACGGTCACCTAGCTTGCGGACAAGGTCACCCAACGTTCTTGCTGCAACCTGTCCAAGGGAGTAACATGAAATGGCATATTGGTGGATCATAGCAGTAACAAATTAGCTAAAACCATTATTATTTAATACTTGACTCATTACATTCTGATTATATTTTTATTGTATTTTGATTATATTAATATATATTATATACTAAGAGGTCAACTCCCCCCTCAATTACCACACCATCTGATGGGTTGGGACTCCAAGGTGTAGCTGTTCTGACTCATTGTTTGTTTTGATTCTAAGACAGCTATCTCTTAGACTACAAACCCCACCCCTTTAGATGGCAACCCATGGCTATCAACTCCCCCTTTGGTAGTGGTTTGAAGGAAATTTCAATATTTTTTTTAAGGGGGTAGTTGTTCGAGGAGGGAGGGAATTGTCCAGGGCCGGTTCAAAAGTCCTGATATGAATTATTCTCTTCTTCTCTTCTTTCCCATCCAATCTCAGTATATTTCAAAATCTACAAAAAGTATGAGACTGACATTGCAACTTTTAGAATATCTTGTTATGTATATAGTCATACAATCATTATTTTCACTATGCTATGTATGGAAATTAAACATATCTTATAAAAAACTATTGCATTGCAACCTACAATGTTTAGTGCTTGGAAAATATCACTTTATCAAGCAATCATTTTATCAAATATTCAAGAGTGCCGATCAGGAGGATACTACCGAATGAAGGAGTAAACAACTGACCTGTCTCTTATCATAGCTGGTGCTTGCCAGACACCCTAGGAGTAGGGTGAACAGTGTAGGTAGGATGTCTTTGAGGGTTCGAGGAGTGTTGACAACGACCACCTTCCAGACGTGAAGCGCTGCCTGGCGGACCATGAGGGCGGTATCTGATCGTCCCATGTAGAGGCCAGCCAGCACACGGTTCCTTCTCTCTGCTCCAAGGATGGTAATGATAGCCTGAGGGAAGAGAACACCAAAGAGATTGTATTGCAGATTGTAGTCATGGATCCCTATCAAACTGTGATTGAAACATTTGTTGATTAATCAAATATAGCTGGTTAATTAGACTCATCAAGAATATTTCTTTTAGCCTAGATGCCTACCTTGGTGGAATGTTCGGTTCCAAAGTTATCATCTTCATCACCAACAGTTGTCATCTTGCCAGTGACACCAGAGATGCGGTAGAGAAGATCCCCCAGGAGTTGAACAGAGCTGTATCGTATCCTCCAGTTATCATCAAACAGACCTTTCTCCAGTTCCGGTAGGAAGACGTTGACGGCAGTCTCGGCGTAGAGGTTGATGATGCGCTGACCGGCACGCAGAGCAGTATCTCGTACATACTCACTTTCATCAGCTAAGGCCTGGGAGGTGACAATGAAGGATTGATAGATTATTTTACCTCAGTGCTAAGAAACAAGAACATATATCTACTTTGCAAAAGTAAGCTGCAGGGAACCGACACTGTATAATTTGAAGTCCTACATGTATCTGGGGAACTAGAATAATTAACTGAAGAAAAATACTTTACACACACAAGCACAAGGACATTGATAAAGTCTCAAAATGGGACTTTAAAAAAACTTTGTTTACAAACAAGTATACAAATAAAGATACACAAAGATGGACGATAAGTAGACAGAGAAGGTGGGGTGAAAATAGATTAGGGAGAAATCCATAAATTTACTTGAGGAGATAAAATCATAATCTTGGAAAGTTGGCTACTCCAGGGTACAAAACCATTCCACATCAAAACTTCAAATGCTTTTTATCCAACTGCTTTACTCCCAATAATATCAAGAGCAAACTTACAATAAGGAGGGGTGAAATGACAGGTCCAACGAAGGGAGCAAACTTCTCTCCAAATGTTCCAGGGAGATAGATGAACATCATGACGTACCCATCCCTGATGTGTGATGCTATGTCAGGTGCCTCTGCAGTCTTGACAAGGTCTGGCATGAACTTCTCCAGCTTCTGGATACCCATTCCAGCTATTACTTCACTTAGACCTGAGATTAGAGTTGTAAATAGAGATTAGTAATACACTTTGACTTTGGCAGTCCTCTGTAATCCACACATTTTTTCAATATAACTGGGTGTGGAACAAATCGTTTGTTGGGAGCTAGAAGAGCACTAACTCTGAGTTAGAATACATGAGTTGACTTCTGGCTCCAAATAGACGAAATAAAACCTGTGACATCACAGATAACGTCATCCTTTAGGGTTAGGATTGTAGTTGGGTTTTAGGTTAGGTTTAGGGTAAGAGTTAGGATTATAGTTAGTAGGAAATAACCATAGAGCAATTGTTGCCAAGGCATGTGTCATAGAATCGTCTCTCTCGTCTCCAGATATACAGGTATTTATCACTTTAATTTTTACAACTCCATCTCCACCCCCTCCCCCCCCCCCCCAATGCGCTCCCTCCTCTCCTTCTTGCTCCCCTCTCCCTCGGCTCCCCTCCCTTTCCTTCTAAGCTACCTTCCCACATCCAGCCCTATCCTTGTGCAGCTCCCGATCAATCTACAGAATTCTGCTCTGATGTGAGTTTCTCCAACAACCAAGGCAATAGCAGATCATCAAAGTTGATTTCTCCCATACCTCTCTCCTCCCTTACATTCATCTCCCTCCTCCCCCTCCTCTTCTCCCCCTTCTCACTCTCCTCCTCCTCCTCCTCCTGCTCCCCTCCTGCTTCCCTCCCCTCTCATCCTCCTTCCTACATCCAGCCCTTACCCTGTGCAGCTCCTGATCGATCCACAGAGTTCTGCTCCGATGTGAGTTTCTCCATCAACCATGGCAGCAGATCATCAAAGCTACTCTCTCCCATCCCTTTGACCATGGCCCCCAGAGCTCTGGCTGATACTTTCCTCACGTCAGGTACCGGATCTAGCAGGGAGGACTTCAATCCAGGCATGACTGAGGGAAGGTAGGGTGCAAGGTCCTGCAAGTATAAATTACACAGCAAACATCAACATATTTACTTGTAGAAAGGTACTTTCTGAACAATCAATGAAATTCACTTCTATTTGCAATATTCTTGAAATAAGCTGTGTATATTTTTTTTAGACAACATCTACTTGTATATCATTTTTTAACAGCTGCTACTCCGTTGACCTGTCATCTACAGTAGTTTATTAAAATTATCACTCCATTGTAACGATAATCATATGATATAATGTGTGACAATAGGTTCTGACCATTCTTTTTCTGATCTTTATGACCCCATCATCCATATAACTTCAGTTAACCATTACGTTCCAGCATTTACCAGGAATCAGAATCCACCACTGATTAGATCACTTCTAATAATTTTTTGTTAAAGATGGACAGTTGCAACACTTCTTCATGCGACAGACCTCAAATTGCCTTAAATAGTACACAACCTCTGACAGATGCATCTACAGATCAGTATGACATTAAGATCTTTTAAACTACTCGACCACTGGAACTATGCAAGTGATTTCCAATGACAATATTGCTAGAGAGAACTTCATAACCCACCTTCTGGTCTGTAAGGGAGTACATATTCCCAATGATCTGACATGCCATCTTTTTGGTCTCGGTCGACCTGTCCAGAAATGACCTTTGGACGACTGGCATGATGAGAGCGAGTGAGGGCGCATCGATGAAGTGGACAAACTTGGTGTCTAGGAGGGTCTTGAGACAGCTAGCCGTTTGATGGGACGGGTCGGACAGTGCTTCAAGAAGAGTTGGCACAATGGCTGTAACATAAAGAGTAAGTAGTGAATGCATTATTTATTCCCCTACAGGCTGTACTTAAAACTAAGTTAAGCTTCTTTCAAATGCTGAGATTGCCACACAGCTTGTCAAGAATTTTAGGATTACCATTTCTAGAAAAAAAAAATGGGTGCAGACAGGAGCAAATCCTGGTCAACGGACATTGTCTGAACACTTACCCTGAATTTCTGGATTGCGAATGACGTTGCCAATTTGCTTGAGAGCCTGAGCCCCTGCCTTCTGGACCTTGGCGTGAGAGTCTGTCAAGACCTCGGTGAGCTTGGGTACGATGCTGGGGAGACAGGAGGAGAGCTGCTTAGGAGCACAGTAAGCCATGTTACCTAGAAGCTCAACAGATCCTATGAGGTGAGAAAAAAAGAATTTTAATAATGCACTAATGATTTCTTGATAAAGAAAGTTCACCACAGAGCATCACATTTTTTTCATTATCAAACAATACTGAACTTTATTTTGAAGCACTAATTCTAAAGTTGTGACCATTTATAGTAAAATGCCACATAAATGGATGAAGAATGGGTGGTATTAACAATGTCAAACCAGCAATACGTACAGGAATATCATACATTAAAAAACAAAATTTATTGAATAATAATATGCACATTCTGTTCTTGTTTCCTGTACTGGAGATAATCTTACACTTTCTGATTCTCAAATTTGTCTATTGAATTACCATTAACTATTTTGAGAGGAGACAAATTAATGTATCACCTAAGGCCCTCTAAGCCTCTCAATTATTGGCTATAATATTTTGAAGACTTTCATGAATCATTCCCCTTTTCACCCTCCACGAACCTGCTTTAGTTCTCCACGAGTCCTCTTCCAATGCTGCAAGAAGGGAAGGTAAGACTAGCTTCACACCATGACCACTCAGTTTACTCATCACAGCCCTGGATGTATCATCTGTAGCCTGGATGAGGTATGATAACATCTCATTACAGTCTGTCTGTACCATCTTTTCTAAAAATATTGTTAGTCTGGTGGCAAGCTGCTACAATTATTCTTGTCTGTGACACCCCCACTGTATGTACAGAATTCCTTAATCCTTCATATGCAACAGCATGAGTTACAACTTACAAATTATGTCCCACAATTAATATTTCGTAAGTCGAACTTTTTACTGGTTTCTTCTTTTTATTATTTTATTCATTTTGACACAGAGAGTTCCACTGGATCATCAATAACAATTCACAAATCTTTTTAGAGTTTTAGGACAAAAGACAAGCCCTTCTTTGTCAAAACATATTGAATACAAGATTAAATATAGGGCCAGATTTGGTGTTTACTGCAATGAAAAGATTTAGTTTTGAATGCACAGTGTTCTTGATAAGTGATAATTTTGTTGGTTCCCCCCCCCCCATCTCCTGGAGAGAGGGGAAGAGGATATTGTAAAGACATGCTGCTTACCTCTCTGACATACTGGTTACCATCCCCAAAGCAAAGGAGAAGATGCGGGATGACATGTACCACATACGGCTCAAAGAGACGACCAAGCATGCTACACAGCATCTCAAAGGCAAATAAGGCTCCTGCACCACAAAGGAAAGACAACCATACAAAATAATGACAATTATTTCTTGTACATGACAACTGTTACGAAAAGAAAGAGCAGAAAACTGAACTCTTGCTCTATTGAAGCACTGGACACATTGCATAAAGCCATACACATAACTGACTACAATAAAACCAGATACTTTTACGACACAAAACTTTCACAATCGCTAAGGACCCCCTTTATCGAGGCAAGAATCTATCAGGTATTGCAAAACTTTAACACTAGTCACGTTGTTAATCAATGATTTTGTAGCATGAAACTTTCACGAATCTCCACCACTCGTGAAATTTGAAAAAGTTTCAATCATACAAAACTTTCTCCTTTTACAGCAAACTGTGATGGCCCTCCTTGTGTCAATATACTCCTTCATTTTAGATACCATTTTGGACTAACTGTCAGACATTTTCAGCCTAAAAGAAAAAAAAATCAGTCTGAAAATGAACATGTACTGATGAAATGACAATGACAAAAATATTGCCACATCATCAGTTCTATCTCTACTGTAAAGTTAATGGTACACAGATGTGTAGTCGCTGAGAGAAGGGCACCAGCCACATCACCACCAAAAATCCTAATTAACTCCTACATGTACCTTCTCTCTTCCTAAAGTTCTTCTTATCCTGTATAGCACTCTGGAGGGTTGACATGATGTCCAGCTGTTTGAGAGACAGGATTCCAAGCCCCTTCACCATGCCAGCCAGACCATAGGCAGCCCCCTTCCTCTCCCCATAGTTCTCAGATTCTAACAGGAGGCGTAGGAGTTCCTTGACGATACCTGGTGCATCGTTCTTAATGGCTGGGACCAAGGGTGGCAGACAATTGGCTACTGCTTCTTGCACCTGTATAGAAGTTTGTAAATAATCCTCAGAAGTTATGCAAAGCATATCAAACAAAATAATTCTCCATGAAATTAACAGTCCAGAACACCTGAAATAATGCCTTGAAACTCATATATTTCAACATGTTTGTAAATACTGACTACACTTGGAGAGTCTGCACCCTTGAATGTGCTTACAGAAACATGGCACCATCTATAGAAATACTGGCTCTCAAAATATAGCCTAGTGGAAAATCATTTTTTATTTAACTGATAAGAATCCTTTAAAGTTATGTCCTTCATAGTGATTTCAAAACAAATAAGAGTACATGGTGTGTCCGAAGTAGAAGAAATGTTCCAAAAAAAAAAAACTTTTTGAAGCTTTGTACAGAGTCCTAAATTACCTATAACAGGAAGTAGGACTGAAAAATGAAGTCCTGTTATTGCTTTAATTACACTACATACAAAACTTACTGCCTGAGCATTCCTCTGAAATTATAAATCAATCAATAAATCATTCAACCCTGTTACTCACTGGCTGTGAAGGTGTACTAAGGGCTTCAATCAGCTTGCCGACAATAGGCTTGACCTTGGGGTCCTCTTTGTCAAGATGACGGGCTAGAGATCCCATGAGGATGATGACACTCTGACGAACTGTGTCATAAGATGAGGAGTCTGGTGCCTCATCCATGAACTTCTCAAACAGAGGAAGCAATGTTCCTACATTTGGCTGGAAAGACAGACAATAAAATAAACACATCAATTTCCATTCATTTTCATGTTGTAAAAAACAAATTTCACAATAATAAACTGTGTCGTAAGATGACTTTTCCATAAACTTCTAATAGAAAGCGAGCAGTTTCCCAACAATTGGCTGCAAAAATGCAAAACAAATGAAACATATTTAATTTCTATATTTTCCAAAATTATTACACATTTTAACAATAAATGGTAATCCACTGCTGGTAAAAGTCAGAGGGATAAACGAAAGGATCTCCGTAATTTCATACCAATTAGATACATAAATTAGGGCATAACACTAAAAGATACCACTGAAGTGTATGAAGTTTTAATAAATAACAAACTTAAAGGTGTAGATTCTTTTTTTTAACTGGAAGTTATCCAATAATTGCCTTATGCAAAGATATGAAATGACAGAATTATTTCATGATGATTAAGATTCATTAAGATTCAGAGTTCTAACAGCCCACTTACATAACCATTCTAATACACTACCTGATGACATTCTTTTATTGAGTCTGGTTACTGACCTTTCCTTGTTGATTGATAGCAGCCATACCAGCATTCAGCATCTCCTTCTGTACCTCACCGTTCCTGTCTCCTAGACCCTTGGGCACCAAGAACCTGAACAGCTCTGGAACGTGACGCATCAACAGATGTGGGGCGATCTCAGAGAGTGCCATGGCGATGCCGCATCGAGCCTCATACTGGTCTGGAGGAGACTCAGATATGACCCGGCCGAGGTTGTCCAAGACTGGGGGAGGGATCTGAGAAAGGAGACAAACACCTTGGTTAGATCTAGGTTGCTTTACACCTAACCAATTTTAACCTTAATGTGCCCAATGAGTTTAGAATAAACTGTACCAGTATATAGAATGTTGCAAGATCTAGCAAGATCTGCATAAACCATATGGCCAAAACAAAGACAATTATTGCACTACCTTGTAATACAATCAGTCATGCCTATAACACGTCCCCAACAATACAATAAGGCTATGCAGTGACCCCCCAAAAAGAGAAAAGAGTGCGAGTCTATAGGAATGTGGCTGCACCCTGAATGCGAATGAACATGAACACACTTTAAACTACAGGCATGAAAGTGCAACCTATGAGTTAAAGATAAAGTTGAGTTCTGGTCATGAGATTGAATTGTGAAAGAAACTGTCTCAAAGCAATTGGGAAAGGTTGATCATATAGCACTTAAGAATTGGTGAATGCTGTAAGGTTTTGGAATCACCAAAATGATAAGAAAGTGACTCAATCCTGCTGAGAGTCATATGCACTGCACACAGAAATGTGTATATAGGACTACACACAAATGTTCTGCCCAAACATTTCAGCTGTTTCTTGTCATATTTTGAATGTGAGAGCATTTGAAGAGCAATCCTTTTCAGGGGATTAACTACTATGATAATCTTCCAAACTAACATAATAATAATGAGAAAGCTCACAAATCATTTTACCATTCCCAAAACTCAAGCTTCCCATTTAAAATGTCAATGAGAATTTTATAGGAAGCCCAGCATACAAGCTCAAGATCATATCAACTACTATGAAAGGAATATAGACAAAGAGATAATTTGAGGGTGATCTAGTCTTAAGACTTAAGAAAGGGAGATATGGATGTTACCTACCACAAGTCTCTCTTGGTATTTCTTGAAGAGGATACTCATCACCTTGTCCAGCTCCTCTGGGTTCTCAGCCAAGATGGCGGAGAGAGCAGCGGCTCCACTATGTCTGATGACAGCGACATCATGGATGACATCATCTAGAAGCATGGTGCACAGCTCTGGTGATCCAGTGAAGTTACCATCTGTCCAAATTCTGAAGGTACATCACAAACACAGAATGGATCTTGAGAAATCATGTCTTAAAATTCAGATGTAAAGTTACAGACTTAAAGGGAAGGTTGAGTTCTAGGAAAGGTGAAAAATTATTTGTGAGCTTTCTTATTCCTTTTATGTCAGTTTGGAAGAACATCATGGTAGATACGTCCCCTGAAAAGGATTGCTCTTCAAATGCTCTCACATTCAAAATATGACGAGAAGCAGCTGAAATGTTCAGGCCGAACATTGGAGTGTAGTCCTATATACACGCATGCGACTCTCAGCAGGATTGAGTCAATTTCTTATCATTTGGGTGATTCTAAAACCTAACACCATACACCAATTTTTATGTGCTATATAGTCAACCTTTCCCAATTGCTTTGAGACAGTTTCTTTCACAATTCAGTCTCATGACCAGAACTCAAACTGTATCTTTAAACCTGACAGCAAACAGCATCATGGACTACATGATCAATAAGCATGGTAAATGTATATAGCTCTGGTGAGCCTGTGAAGTTACCATCTGTCTGAACTCTGGAGTTACATCACAAATGGAGAATAGAAGAATTCAAGATATTGAGAGTAAAAGTACAACAAACAACTACAACTTATATCAGTTAAATGCTTAATCACCCAATATCCATTGAATCAAGATTGTCAAGACTCCAGCAGAAGTGTGCAAATGGATGGACTGACAGTGGATGTAGATTTGGAGAAAACATATTCCACAGTTTCGACCTGTTGTTTACTTCATCTAGTCCGCACATCATACAATCATTGATAGCTTACTACTTAATCAGGAAATCTAATAAATTCAGAAATTCACAAAAATATGTATTTGCGCCCTGGCATAGATGAAATGATCCTTGTCTTACTCCTTTGCTAGTGTCTGTACTTCAAGATCCATGTCTTCCCTAGCACACCAGATCCTCTGAGCAATCCTCATACCCTGTGGGTCTTCAGAATCCTGGGCAGGGAGGACCAGCAGGAGCTCTCGTAGACCCTGTAAACAAAGAAATAACCATGGTAACAAGAAAATTATAACTAATTTTGTTATTTACTAGATAAATCTATGTATCTACCTATTTGCTAGTTTCCCAAACTATGCCGTCATTCGAGAAAAACTAAGTCAAAACGCGCACGCCCCGCCCGCGTGTGTTCCCCGTCCACCAATCATGATCGTGCAGCCGCCATGCTCTTCCTCTTCCGAGCAGTCAGAGACAGAGTCTAGGACATGTTGTCAGACAAGGAGAGGGGCTGGAGGGAGGGACATAGGTAGATACATAGATTTATCTAGTAAATAACAAAATTAGTTATAATTTTCTTGATTTACAGCAATAAATCAATGTATCTACCTATTTGCTAGAATAGCACGGATAAAAACCCGGGAGGCATGTCCCAGGACGGGAAGAACTAACGCGGGGCAGAAAGGGAAGACGAAGCAGCTCTCAAACCAGAGGTAGCAACCTAACCTCACCCGAAGGAACATCCTTAAGGTAGAAGGATGTGAAGGAGGTAGGGGAACGCCAAAAGGCAGCCCTCAAGATATCCTCCAAAGGAATACCCTGAAAAAGCGCCCAGGAAGTGGAGACACTCCTGGTATCGTGCGCTCTTGGAGGAATCTCGGACAGAAGAGCCTCCGAACCCGCAGCTTGGATAGCCTCGACAATCCAACGGGAGATAGTCTCCCGTGATGCTGGGGAATAAGGGTGACGGGAAAAGAGAAAGAGCTGATCATCCTTACGAAAGACCTTAGTCCTATCCAAGTACCATTTGAGCGCCCTAACAGGGCACCAAGATTTGTCCTCTTTAACAGAAGAGAATTCTGACAGAGGACTCAAGAACACTTCGATGGAGCCAGAAGCATCAGTCTGATTCTTGGCAATAAACGAAGGTCGAGGGACAAGACGTACACCTTGCCTTTCCCATCTGATATGCCCGGGCGCCGTAGAGAGAGCCTGAATAGTGCTTCTTCTCTGCCCAGAAGCAATAGCGACAAGAAAGGCAGTCTTAATCGAGAGATGGTGTAACGACGCTTTGCACAACGGCTCAAAAGGCGGTTTGGCCAAAGCGTCCAAAACCAAAGGAAGACTCCACGCAGGAGTCAACTGGCGATTTGCTGGTCGTTTTAAGAAAAACGATCTTAGCAAATGGGTCAAGAAGGGAGAGTTCGAAACTCCAGAACCATCAGAAAAACCAAGGTGAACCGCAGCAATAGCTGATCGGTATCCACGAATGGTAGAGAGAGATCTACCCTTATCGAAAAGGGAGATCAGGAAATCTGCAATAGCACCGACTGAGGCAGAACGGGGTGAAACTCCCCCCTCCTCACACCAAGCATGGAAGGCTTCTAACCTCGAGTTGTAAACAGCTCGGGTAGATTCTCTTCTACTCTGGACTATGAACTGGGAGGCTCTCTCTGAGAGTCCTGCAGTCCTCGCATCCTCCCCGACAGAGGCCAGGCGGCCAAATGTAGAGCCGCTGGACGAAGGTGGAGGATCCCCGATAGGGGTTGAGCTATGAGGTCTACTCTCCGGGGAAGGGAGAGCGGCCGACCTTCCAGCAGAGAGAGAAGAAGAGGAAACCAAGGTCTCTTCGGCCAACAAGGTGCTATGAGCAAAAAACCCACGCCTGATCCTCCTGAACTTTCCGCAGGACCTGAGGAATTAAGGAGACCGGCGGAAAGGCGTAACCCCGGAAGTTCTCCCACTGATGGGAGAACGCATCGAGGGCCCAAGCCTCCGGATCCCGCACTCGAGAGCAGTATCGCGGGAGGCGATGGTTGAGAGATGTCGCAAACAGATCTATCTCTAGAGGGACCCAGACTGAACTGAGGTAATCGAAGACCTCTTGGTTCAGTGTCCACTCGGAGGGAAGGCACATGCCCCGGGACAGAAATTCTGCAATCAGATTGTCTTGGCCGGGAACATAGGAGGCTATCGGAATTACTCGGTGAGACCGACACCACCTCCGCAGCTTGGCGGTCAGATCGTTCAGAGTAGTGGAACGAGTCCCGCCTTGTCGGTTGATGTAGGCAGCAACAGTGGTGTTGTCCGTCAAAATCAGGACAGAGCGACCTACTATCATGTTCTCGAAATGACGGAGAGACATGAAGACTGCCATCAACTCCAACACATTGATGTGGGGTAAGGTGCACAGGTGTGACCAGTCCCCCGAGACCACCTGGTCCGAACAATGGCCGCCCCACCCCAGAAGAGAGGCATCCGTCGAGATGGAGACTGACGGAAGGGGCGTGCGAAGAGACTTGCCTTGAAGAAGGAACGACTCTTTCGACCAGGGGGTAAGCAGGCGTTTGATTTCTCCGGTGAGAGGAATCCACACCTTGAGAGAGTCTACACTGGGCTTGAAAAAACTTCAGAAGATGAAGTTGGAGTGGCCTCATATGAAGCCGACAGTCTTGGAGGACATCCACAAGGCTCGATAAGTGGCCCAGGAATTGGAGCCATCGGCCTGCCCGAACTCGACGTAAGAGGCGAAGAGATCGAGCTAGTAAGACAATCGCTTGAACCCTCTCCCGACTGGGGCGGGCGACTTGGTTCGCGATGTCTATTACCGCACCCAGGTAAATGGGCTTGCGAGTAGGAGTCAACTCCGACTTGTCCCAGTTGACTATGAACCCTACTCTCTGTGTGGTACAGAGGAGTAGGTCCATGTGAGACTGAAGGACGGACACAGAGCTCGCCACCAGGAGCCAGTTATCCAGGTAAGTGAAAAGTCTCAGACCGCGATACCTGAGGAAAGCGGCTAGGGCAGAGACTACTCGAGTAAAAACTCGAGGTGCCGGTTTCAGGCCGAATGGTAAGGCTTTGAACCGGAAAGTTTCGCCTTGGACGGTGAAACCCAACAGGTCCCTTGAAGAAGGGTGTATCGGTACGTGAAAGTAGGCATCTTTCAGGTCTACCGAAATGGCCACGTCTGACGGTCTGATAGCCGGAAGAATCGAGGCCAAGGTTTCCATGCGGAAACGCTCCCTTGGTATGAAGGTATTTATGACCTTCATATTCAAGATCATTCTGAGCTTCCCCGAGCGTTTGGGAATTACAAAGATAGGGGAGAGACACAGATGGGGGTGGTCTCGTACCCTTTCTATCACACCCTTTTCCAGCAGCTCTTGAATCTCTGAGGAGATGTGCTCTTGGAAAAGGGGCGAGAGTGTAGGAGGGTTGCGGCGGATGGCACTGTGTGGGAGGGGCTCTGCGAGCTTTATGCAGAAGCTTCCTCGCACGATGGAGAGCACGAACTTGTCGTCGGTAATTTCTTCCCAGGCGGGAAGAAAGTACTGAAGACGGCCTCCAACCCTCTCCTCCAACGCTCGGGGCGCACCTTCAAACTCGCCGCGAATCGTGGGCCGAACCACGGCCCCGACCGCGACCTCGGGCCTTCTTCCTACCACGAGGAGAAGGCTCCGCCTTGGCTCCAAACAAGTGTGGAGCACTGGGCTGAACTTGCGGTGCACAAGCGGGCTGATAGCCAGAAGAGACACCGCGTCGAGGAGGTGGAACGTTAGCCTGGGCCTGCGACTTCGGAGCCGAGGACTTAAGGCGTTTGGAAAGTTCCGCCGCCTGCTTACGTGACTCAACTTCATGTTGGATCACCTCAGTCACCTTACCTCCAAAGAGGTGTTGACCGGAGTGGGGAACACTGGCCAAAAGGGCAGGTATGTCCACGTCCGCAATGCCCAGAGAGGAAAGAGCCAGCTTCCTCCTAGCATTGGTGGCTAGCGCTGCCGTAACAGACAGCTCCGACCACAACGAGCCCGTCAAAGACAAGAGGGCTTCGTCTAACAACAGAATGTCCGAGTCGGAAATCTGGAGTTCCTGGCTCCTAGCCCGAAGGGAAAGGAGCGTACCCAAGTAGGCAGTCAGTCTCAGGCCAGACCTGGAATGGGTTCCCATCAGGTTCGGGAACTTCTCCTCTTTGGTGTAACCAGTACTCTTAAAGTTGACACCAAGCCTTCCACCTACATGAATGAGGTCACTGGAACAAGACTTTCTCGTAAAGAAATCGAGAGTGTCTTGCTGGGAGAAGGTGAAATCCCTGGCCAAGGGACGAGCCTTACTAAGAAGGGAAGGAGGCTGTGAAGAGAAGTCATTATAGACTCGCTTAAAGTCCTCCGTAAGAGGGATGCCCTTGGAGGGACGCTCACCTTTGAAAAGGAGAGACGGATGTCCCGAATTGACCCGACTCGGTAAATACGTGTCGGGAAGATATTTCTCCAGCAGGGATTGAGTATCTACCGCCAGGGACCGAAAGGTCTGGGGCGTAACCTCAGCCTGTGAAGAGGCATCATCCTCCGAGAATCCCAACTGCGAAGCCTGATCCCAAGAAGGGCGGTTTAGGCAGTTCCAGGATTCCTCCCCAGGCGGAGCACCAAGTGCCGCTGGTAGGGGAGCAGCCCCGACCGGACGATCAAAAGCTGAACGTGGTCGGGAGACGCCCGAAGAGGGGCGGCAAGACTCATGTCTGTTGGAGCCCAACAGCACTGAGCCGGATACCTGAGCAGAGGAACCGAATCCCAATCCACTGGAACCAGTGGTGGAAACCAAGGGAAAATCAGCGTTCCTAACCGGCGGATAACCGGTAAAACCGGATTCGGGGACCGGGAAAACCGGTATCCGAAACCGGAAACCGAATCGGATCCGGTATCCGAACCGGATCCGAAACCGGACCCGGACCGGGACGGGTACAGGTATCCCCCCCCCCCTCCCCTAGGGGGGGGGGGAGGGGTTGGAGTCAGGTGTGGTGGGGGTACGGACATAGAGTCCGACCAACCACTCTTCTCCATAATGATCTTCAGATATTTCAGAAGTTCATGGGAGACGCCCGACTCGGAAGAAGTAGTCGACCTCGGAGGGCTAACCCGCTTCTTCTTGGCCCCCCCTGACACAGTCGGTGAAGACGCGGTCGATGTCGAGGGGAGAGAGTCCGCCCCGCCGGCCGGCTGGGCAGGACTCTGGCGCTTACGTTTCTTGGACAGGCGAGCATGTTTACCGCTCCCTTTATCCTTTGAAACGGGCGCCGCTTCCGTAGTAAGCCCTGCACTGGGTACATTAGGAAGGTCACGACTTCTTTTACTCTTACCCGCCTTGCTTGGATTAGAAGCGTGCGGAGAGACAAAGGGAGCCGACCCCTGAGCGAACACATCCGTGGCTAGAGAGCGAGGAGTGTCACTCGAGCGAGACGAACTGCGGGTTGGGGTATTGCCCACAGTTTTATCGGCGAGAGGTATCGGCCTAGTGAGGCACTCACTCTCCCCGTCGCCTTGTATTGCCTGTAAAGGCAATACATTGCTCGTCTCTATCCCGGAGAGAGATATTGGCCTAGTGCGGCACTCACTCTCCCGGTACATCCCGCATGAGTTGGTTGTCAATACAGACGACGAACTCATCACGGGGCGAGCCTCACACGAGGCGGGCCCTAACTTACCTACAGTCGAAGCTCCGGGGAAGATAACATTGGTGCGAGATGAACCTCTCGCAGCCAACCCTCCCACGGCTAGGCGAGTCCCCCGGAGGGGGAAGAAACACTAGCCGTACGAGACGGAGACTTCGACATGACTGAAAACAAAGACAAGCAAACACATACAGAACTAATATATAACAACTACCAACTCACAATTCAGAGTGGGAATAAATTCCTTAACTAAGGAGAAACACAACGTTCTGATAAAACCGCTTGCCAATGCGCGTTGAATTGAACCACCTACAGACAGGGCAACCCGGGGATAACCTACGGGGGAAGAGCCCGACGTGGCGTACTAGACACCGTCTGTGTGTAATGCCCCGAAGGGGAAGAAAAACGGCAAATTAATTTGATTAAAATACCGTGAAGGAGGTGGACTTAGGAAAAGTCCGATACACCAAAATGCTTGTAGCAGGTTGGTGAACGGAATTTTAATAGCGAATAGCAACCAAAAAAGCTTTGGAAGTAAAAATCTCGCAATTTAGACTAAGACTTAGCTCGTAGATGTCACTACTCTGACGGGCGAGAAAGGAAGAGGAAGAGCATGGCGGCTGCACGATCATGATTGGTGGACGGGGAACACACGCGGGCGGGGCGTGCGCGTTTTGACTTAGTTTTTCTCGAATGACGGCATAGTTTGGGAAACTAGCAAATAGGTAGATACATTGATTTATTGCTGTAAATCAATAGTTTCATTTTTTAATGGACCATTATTGTGCCACTCAGCTAATGAACAGTAATCATAAGTAAATGAGCTGCAATGGTCGACAGTGAATTCTAGTCCTTGCTCAATTTTATGTGTCTGTTTGTGTATTTGAAGAAGAACAGTTATCTAAGTTATCATATCTTACTAGAAAATGACATTAGTGGCAGAGATTTGAGACCTGCATATAAAGAACACTCAAGGGACACAAAAAAAGTTTATTGTTTCATGTGTGGACAAGGTTTCCTTGTTATAAACATCAACTAAAACAACCAAATAAACTAACGTGAGCACGCTGTCACAATGATGAAGACACAACTTACCTTGAGAGCAGCTACCCTGACTTCTAGCACAGGGCTAGTCAAGGCCATCAGGATAGCATCAATCTCATCCGTCTCAGCTACGGTACATCCCATATCACCACTGGAACTACGGCACAATTCCACCACCGCCCCTGAGGCTATTCTCTGCTGCTGGACTCCTCCAATACCAATCAGACGGAAGAGGAGAGCTAGCATCTCATGACGTGGAAGCAACTCGGGTCCACTCTGGGATTAGGAGATAGGAAAGAAAGATGATGACGATGATGATAATGACGATAAGAGGGGAAAAAAGATCTTTTCGTTATGAGCCCGGAAAAGATTACCCCAACTGTGGCTCCGGCAACCATTATCAGTGCACATTGAATGATGGACAATTGATACCCTATTGCTTCATGTATTCATAATGTACAAGGAAAACATTGTCTTACTTTTTTTCATTTTTTGTTCTTCTTTTCTAAGTTCTTATTTGGTTGTTCCCAATTGGTTGTAGTGGGAGGAGAGACCCGAGGATTACAGTGATTCAGTTCGCTTTTACCCTCCTAGGCACAGGTGCCACCAAATACAAACTGATAATAATAATAATAATAATAATAATAATAATAACAATAATAATAGCCTGCCTTTATGTGCTTACAAGAGGCAACTACAACAATCTTATATAATTGGAATTAATCATATCTACATATATGTTACCTCATCAATAGTATCGCCTTCATCTTCTAAGCTACTCTTTAAATTGCAATGAGTTGAGAGGATGGAGAGCGCCTTCTCTATAACCTTCTCATCCTTCTTCACTACCGTACCCCCATCGTAGAGGACTTGGTGCAGGAGGCGGAAGAAGTAGGCAAACGACGGGGCGGGGAACACGATAGCGGAGCTTGGAGGTAGATAGTCATCGTCATCTTCATCAAGCTCCTTTTCGTCTTTCCCACCATGTAGTTTCTGGATGGTGATGGTCACCATGGCTGGCAGTTTCATTGTGCACCAGTTCTCTGCTATCATACATGCTGGCTTGCTCAGGCGTAGTGTGCAGTAGGAGACAATATCCGCTAAAAAATTAATTTCAACATGACATATTGTTACTTAGACACTGCATGTCATTACATGTGATATTCCCAGGGTATACTTCTTTATAAAGGAATCTAAATACGGGTACTTCGTTTAAACTGAACATGAAATCAAGTGAAGTGTCCACTGAATTTTTTCATAAAATGCTTGAAATTTTAAAGCAAAATAAACTTTGGTGGTAACGATATAATTCACAGAATGTCAAATTACACAATACAAACCGCCATGATTATTTTCAAGTCAATTTTGTTCAAAAGTAATAATTCACTTCATGTTTGTTTCTTGGCTATCTTTTCGTTCATACAATTTGGACTTCTTCCTTTCGTGCGGTTGCCAACTTCTGTCAAGATCAGTCATACAGGAATGCTGGTTGAGAGCCAGTTTACAGTGTCATCATCAAGTTGAATTTGGACTGATTATGTGACATAAAATGACACAAAATAAGTGACCTAGTACTTTGACAATTTGTCAAAAAATGAATCCTACACTGCACACTAGGAAACACGATTATTCAATGTCAACTACTGGATATTTGGTGACACATTAGCACTCACCTAATGTTCTCTGCTCTGTATCGAAGGCACAATCAGCTAGGGCCAAGAAGACTTTAGCCAGGTATGGGGCAGCGATGGGTGATGAGGAGAGGGTGAAGAGGTTATTGATGAGGGTGGGGATGTGTTTCTTGAGGCCGTACGGGTTGCCTTTTACCGCTGCCACCAGGAGCTTGGCTGCAGGCTCAATCTCATCAGTAAGCTGGGGTAAGATGATGCGTAAAAGATGCGTTCAGTTTTTTTATTGTGCGTTATGTATAAATGGAGTATGAGGGCATGCAAAGGCGTCTTTCCCCTACAGGTCCACATCCACCTTGAAATTCATATTTTTATGGCTTCCAGATAACATACCACTCAATTTTTACCTGTATATGTTTTTCTACTTTATACATATTTCTTCACTTTAAAATTAACTTGAATCATGGTAATGAAAATAAATCAAAAATTCTAATAAATAAAACTTGTAACACATTTTAAAACCAATGTATGCCCCCTTTTGGGGATGGAGTATGGGATGCAAATTTTCTTTGCCATAGAGATGCTTTTGAGTTGCATACAATGCTTGTACATACAATAAATGGGGATCCATGAGAGTGTGGGGTTAGTATGATGTGAACTAGTGCTATTGGAAACATATGAACTGACATGGATAGTTAGAAACTCATTGATAAATCCATGAGAGTGTGGGGTTAGTATGATGTGAACTAGTGCTATTGGAAACATATGAACTGACATGGATAGTTAGAAACTCATTGATAAATCCATGAGAGTGTGGGGTTAGTATGATGTGAACTAGTGCTATTGGAAACATATGAACTGACATGAATAGTAGAAACTCATTGATAAATCCATGAGAGTGTGGGGTTAGTATGATGTGAACTAGTGCTATTGGAAACATATGAACTGACATGGATAGTTAGAAACTCATTGATAAATCCATGAGAGTGTGCGGTTAGTATGATGTGAACTAGTGCTATTGGAAACATATGAACTGACATGGATAGTTAGAAACTCATTGATAAATCCATGAGAGTGTGCGGTTAGTATGATGTGAACTAGTGCTATTGGAAACATATGAACTGACATGGATAGTTAGAAACTCATTGATAAATCCATGAGAGTGTGCGGTTAGTATGATGTGAACTAGTGCTATTGGAAACATATGAACTGACATGGATAGTTAGAAACTCATTGATAAATCCATGAGAGTGTGCGGTTAGTATGATGTGAACTAGTGCTATTGGAAACATATGAACTGACATGGATAGTTAGAAACTCATTGATAAATCCATGAGAGTGTGCGGTTAGTATGATGTGAACTAGTGCTATTGGAAACATATGAACTGACATGGATAGTTAGAAACTCATTGATAAATCCATGAGAGTGTGGGGTTAGTATGATGTGAACTAGTGCTATTGGAAACATATGAACTGACATGGATAGTTAGAAACTCATTGATAAATCCATGAGAGTGTGGGGTTAGTATGATGTGAACTAGTGCTATTGGAAACATATGAACTGACATGGATAGTTAGAAACTCATTGATAAATCCATGAGAGTGTGGGGTTAGTATGATGTGAACTAGTGCTATTGGAAACATATGAACTGACATGGATAGTTAGAAACTCATTGATAAATCCATGAGAGTGTGCGGTTAGTATGATGTGAACTAGTGCTATTGGAAACATATGAACTGACATGGATAGTTAGAAACTCATTGATAAATCCATGAGAGTGTGCGGTTAGTATGATGTGAACTAGTGCTATTGGAAACATATGAACTGACATGGATAGTTAGAAACTCATTGATAAATCCATGAGAGTGTGCGGTTAGTATGATGTGAACTAGTGCTATTGGAAACATATGAACTGACATGGATAGTTAGAAACTCATTGATAAATCCATGAGAGTGTGCGGTTAGTATGATGTGAACTAGTGCTATTGGAAACATATGAACTGACATGGATAGTTAGAAACTCATTGATAAATCCATGAGAGTGTGGGGTTAGTATGATGTGAACTAGTGCTATTGGAAACATATGAACTGACATGGATAGTTAGAAACTCATTGATAAATCCATGAGAGTGTGGGGTTAGTATGATGTGAACTAGTGCTATTGGAAACATATGAACTGACATGGATAGTTAGAAACTCATTGATAAATCCATGAGAGTGTGGGGTTAGTATGATGTGAACTAGTGCTATTGGAAACATATGAACTGACATAGATAGTTAGAAACTCATTGATAAATGTCGTCAGTGATTCAATGGGTCTTACCTCTTGGAGTCTTTTCCTGACTTCACTCTCCTTGGCCAGCTGAGCTTTCTTGGCCTCTTCTTGTTTCTTGGTCAGTTTGACCTCTGTCTTGATCCCCTTCTTAGCACGTTCTCTCTCAATCTCCTAATATGAAGAAGAATAGTCAGGAAGATTCAGTTTTACTATTGCACTTTCAATAATAATGATATAATAATAGTATTGGATATTTGCATATTACCCATATCCACCATGCAAGGTGCTCAAGGTGCTCCAACCAGTGAAAAAAATAAGCGGGGCTAAGGGCGATTAGCCCCCGAAACTCTTGAAAAAGCCACCGTAAATGAAAAAAGAGCCACCGTCAAATAATATTTCTGCCCATGGGTCGTAGTGCATTAAAATCTCTGAACGCAATAGGTGGACCTCGAAGTGGACCTCGAAGTAGCCCTCGCGAAAGAAATTTTAATTTTTACACTGGCACCAACACAACCCCTGCTCTAGCTACACTAACGATTTCAGTGTTCATAGTATTCAAGAAATGCCTTCCTACCTGGTGTCAATCCAACACCTGGGTGAAGAGTGGCAAATGTAGATTTATGTCTTGCCAAAGGACATTCCGGCTGCCCCGAGGCTTGAATCCACAACTTTTGTACCTGAAGTCAAGTATTTAAACCACTCAACTATGACAACCTCTTTTCCCTTCTCATTTATCTTCAGAATGGAAAAAAATAACAGAATCTTAAACAGTAAAGAATACGTAGGAAATAAACTCTATTCATTTGTTGCCATGCAATGGGTGGTGTCCTCTGTTAATCACTTACACTGCTAATGTTATGCATTTGCTACATTTGAGAACTTAAATGCGTGGCTTGATTCTTTCTATCTTCATCAATATCTAATAAAAGAACATTTCTGTTGCTCTTTTAGGTTTTTTATTCTCAAAATGTATTAAATTAATAATATTACCTCTCTGAGTTCAATCTCAAGAAGTTGGTCCTTGTAGGAATATGCCTTGTTTTCTCGTCTCATTGAGCCTTTGTCCAGCTTCTCAGCATTCCTAGCAAAGAAGATTCATGGTTAGAGTGCAAAAAGGAACATAAAAGATAATGTTGTAATTTATATTTATTTTTAATGCAATATGTACTGTGACAATGGAATTTTAACCCACTGACCTGTAAGACAGATATAAATGAGATAAAATCTATCAAGAAAGCATGTTAGAAATAAAATTGTTTTACACAAGTTAATATAAACAAATTCCACAATCATATATCCCCACTTCTGAAAACCCCCCCCCCAAAAAAAAAAAAAATTTTTTTAAATTAAATGTCATCAACTTCCTCTTAGGGACTTCCTTATTACTAACTTGCTTACATTGAAAGTTTCCAAGCAATAACAATAATAATAATAATAATAATTATCATTATTATTATTATTATTATTAAAAATTGATAAAGAAAATCAATTCTAACTATACTAACATTATTGTAAAGCTTACTTTTCAATGACTGACTGATCATAAAGGATGCCCTCAGGTGTTCTGAAGATGGCAAACTCTTCCATGGTGATACCCACAAAACCAGGGTTGCCAAGACAACTGATGAATTGATTGATGAAGGGAGGTAGAATGTGTTGAGGAGCAATAAAGGCTAAACTCTTCATGGCATTTGCAGCGGCCTGTGGAAAAAGAAAATGAGAGGTGAAATGGGACAGCATGGATTTTTCTGTGTCAAATATGGTCACGTTTCCCAGCAATATTATTTGTATGCAATTATACGATGTAATTCTGCTACCAATATTCTTTCATTGTGGATGGAAGTGGTAATAATTTCTGACCTTGTAAGAGCTTTATTTATCAGTTAGAACTTAATATCAAACCATGCCATGCAAAATTATATCCAAAATTACCCAATTATTTTCACGGGGAAGGGATAATTCAAGACAGATTAGAGCAAATCAAAAGAGGAGGTTAGAACTCACCTCAGATGCCTTGTGTTTCTCTAATAACAGACTCAAGATGTCTGCTTGGTTGTCTGATATGAATCCATGTAGATCAGGGACTAGTCCAGAGACTAGATCACCCCAGAGGGATGGCTTGGCAGCAGCTGTAAATACAAACAAATGGTTTTACTAATTCATGGGAAATAGTAATTATATCACTTATGAAATGTCAAGAGACTCAAGATGTCTGCTTGGTTGTCTGATATGAATCCAGGTAGATCAGGGACTGGTCCAGAGACCATATCACCCCAGAGGGACGGCTAAGCTGCAGCTGTAAATACAAACATATATTTTTACTAATTCATGGGAAATAGTAATTATATCACTTATGAAATGTTTGGAGAATCAAGATGTCTGCATGTTGAAATTTGTATGTAGTTTTCAGGGGCTGTGAACCCCCCCCCCCCCCCCCCCCCCCCATCACCCGCTAATGACCATTTTCTGTCACTTCAATGGTATAAAGTGATAATCAGGTATTCAAAGGCATCAAACATTGCATTGAATGGAAATCTAACTTTGAATAGCAAGTTGCTACAAACAGATGCAGTTTTTCTAATTCCTTAAATGCCTTCATACAATTTAACTCATTACAATTGTGGGACTGCCCTTTACAAATCTTTAGTAGGGAGGTTTAGTACTGGGAAAGGTGAAAAATAATTTGTGAGCTTTCTCATTTCTTTTATGTCAATTTGGAAGAACATCAAAGTAGAAATGTCCCCTGAAAAGGATTGCTCTTAAAATGCCCTCATATTCAAAATATGACTAGAAATAGCTGACATGTTCGGGCCGAACATCCATGCCACTTGTGTGTGTGGCCCCATATACCCATTTCTGTGTGCAGTACATGTCCTTTTCAGCAAGATTGGGTCAACTTCTTATCTATTTTGATGAATCCAAAACAACAAATATAAGTATAAAACAAGTCTTATGTAGACATGATCAACCTTTCCCAATTGCTTTAAGTCAGTTTCTTTCAAAATAAAATTGCATGACCAGGGGAGCGTTTCATCAAGCATTTTGTCAGTGATTTTTTTTTCTGACAAATTTGCTCTCAGCCAATCAGATGCAAGGATTTCAGTAGCTTATAACAGTTGTCGGTAAAAATCACTGACAAAACGCTTGATGCAACGCTCCCCTGAACTCAACATTACCTTTAAATAAACCTACCTATCAATGGATGATGAGCATCAATGAGAAGAGAGTTGATTGCAAGCTCTACCATCTCAGATGATGGGATATCATCCTCCTCCTTGGTATCCGGTACAAGAGACTGTACACCAAAGACTAGCACCTCAGGTCTCACCCTCCCAGTTTCTTCCGGTGTAGCACTCTCTGCACAGCTGTCTAGTGGCTGAAACGCAATGTTATGTTATCAAATTAAAGTGATTTGGTAACTTGTAGAGGCTTGTTAAAATTTGAGCTGCCTGGCCTTACATGCTAGCAGTGTATGTCATATGGTGTAAAAATGAAGCCCAGGTAAAAAAAAAAAAAGCACTGCAAAATCATCATGTGCTTCACAAAAGTAAATATATGCAAGTGACCGGAAATGCCAGACTCATTTTCCCCCACAGACTCAGTGTTAGACTAAAGCGTATGGCCATACGCTTTCGTAAATGGGAGTATTCAGTCATAGATATCTTAATAATAGCATTACATATTTGAAAACCTTTCTATGCCTAGCTATTTATTTATCCTTCTGAACACAAGACGGATATCAAAATTCAACAATTCATTCAATCAAGCCTCTACAAAGTTACCGAATCCCTTTAATATCATCGTCTCAAATACAATGTAGAGTACTGGTGAAAGAACCCAAATCTCTACATTAGACATATATGTGATGTTATACCATAAAACAAGTTTCATCAGTTCTGGGGCCCGTTGCACAAAACTTGCGTTTAATTGCAACTCCTAAAAATCAAACGCAAGTCCTTAATGCACACTTCTGATTGGCTGAAAATAAAGTTGCGTTTGATTTTCCTGAGTTGCGTTCAAATGCAAGTTTTGTGCAACGGGCCCCAGGACAGATTATAGCACATGATACATAGAATTCATAGAGGCAAGATATTTCAACATTTAATTTTCTTGTTGCATACTATTGACAATTTTTACATGGTTGTTAAATGCTGAGTTATCAATTTGTCTTAGAATTAAAAATAAAATCATTGAAAGTTTATCAAAAATGCCTAATATTTTGTTAGGGAAAAGGTAATGGTGATTTTTTTTTTGTTGTTGATAATAATAAGATAATTTCATATTACTATGGAAACCCTGAATCTGATATCTCCAACACCCTACAAGTGTCATACCTTCTGGGCAGCCAGCAGTGATCTGAACTCCTGGAAGAGTTTGAGAGCAAGCTTGATAGCTAAGGGAGTGGAGAAGAGTTTCCTAATGGTTTGTTTGGCAGCCTTTCTCACTCTCCAGTTGGAATGGATGAGACATGTCACCAGAGCTTTGTGGTATGACCTGAAAGCAGATAGAATGGAGGAGAAATGGCCGAGTGGTTTGAGAAATGGTCTTGGAATTGTGAAGTCTCTGGTTCAAAACCAAATCAGTATCAGTGTTCTTTTGTAAGGCATTATTCCTTAAAAACATAATCCCTCAGATATGTATGTCTTCAAGTTATTTCTTAGCCATGGTTAAAGCAATTTTTTTTAAATGTAGAAGATGAATGCGACTGCGTCTTCTATATGCCTCTGCCTTAAGTCAGTTAAGTTCATGACTCAAACTGTTCTTGAAATATTGTGATAACCAGAATAAGAAGCCTACAATTATATGTTAATTGACCTTTGACCTAACACACCAAATGTCCGATCACTTTATCTCCTACTAGTCATGTATGCAAAATAGTTAAGATATGGTGATAACAAAACTAACAAATTCTTTAATTTTCATGCACATTGACCTCTGTGACCATTGACCTTTGACATACGTAACCCAAAATCAGATCGTCTTCCCATGGTGACACATACAAGCACCAAGTTTGAAGTTCATACCTCAAATGGTTCTTGACATAACAAGAAAGCGGGACGGATGGACAACTCGAAAACATAATGTCTCCAGCACTAACTTTGCTGGGCGGAGGCATAAAAAAGAAGAAAGTTACATAATACCTATAGGGAATGCAGCAGGAAATAACAATGATCCAAGAATGACTGCAAAATCATTTTTTATTCACACAACATTGTAATCTGGTTTTAATAAGCTTTCTAGTTTTACTGTATTCTATTGTTACTATATTTTCCAGAGCCTGAAAACATAAACATACCTCTCGATGCCCGGTTTTAACAGCTGTACATGATCAGTCAATAAGCGTTCCGTCATCTCCACCAGGGTAAGGAGTGCTGCGACGAATAACATCCATTCATACAAAAGTTCTCAAGTGGATCATTTCACCAGAAATACAATAAGCATGCTTCAAGTACAATACACATGTCTTTCTGTATATCTTCATATCATATTTCGTCTCATCTCATAAAGACCTTTTTTTTTTCCTTGAAAAGTGTTTCTCATTGAAGCCTGTATTTAAAGTGTACCAATCACATAACAAAAAATCATTTGTGTACAGCTAGAATGTGTAAAATCAATCTCAAAACACTTAAACTGGCCTTCTGTGAGTGAACGGTTAAGGAGTATGAAAAAAAAATTAAGGAAAACATAGAACCCCCTCGCGCGGAACCCAACACCAGTTGGGTTCAGCGCCAGCCATTATTCTATGCGATCACATACGCGTACGTCACTAATCTCCTCACAAGTTGCTGTTTTGCTTCTTGGGAGTGTATTTCAACTTGCAATATCTCTCTATAGAATCAACATTTGAAGCTTGTATTTCAAATATTGTATAGCATCATGGAACCCCTATTATACAGAGCAAAATATTTTTGGGTGATTGGTACTCTTTAAGTAACTTGTACATAAAGACTATATTCTCTCCTAAGTGGTCTGTATTTACAGGTTTGACTGTATTAAAAGATAAGATTTTTGTCTCTCTTGAGTGGTCTTTAAATACAGGATTGACTATACTACCATAGCAATAAGAGTTCACTTACCATCTTCTGATGCTACTGAAACAAATTTCTCTGCTGTGAATAGCTGCTTCTTCTCATCTAGGATGACAGGCCAAAGAAAACTGACTTTGTTTTCTGCAACAAAAGAGATATCAGTCATATAATTTAAATAAAGTTGATAATAATTATCTGACGACTATGTTTCATACGCTAATATTTGTATTTGTACTTCTGCTCCTGATCCTCAGAGATTTCGGACCCATAATGAGAGAACTTTTTATCTTTCTTTCTTTCTTTTCAACACTTTCTGAGACATGTGTCAAATGGCTTTAAGTCCCAAAAAATTTAAACCAGACACAAGACTTTAAAGGAAAAGTCTCAGAGACGGATCCCGTATATAATCACAAGTAGTAACATGTGCAATGAAATTCAATATACCTAACATGGTATGCATCCTCCTTCAAATGCACTTGACCTCTCTCATCCAAAACCACCCATAAAGACTCACTATTGTATCCCTTGAATGAACATTACCTGCTTGGACATCGGATGTAGCTAGCCTGACGAGGAGGCAGGCAGCTGATAAACCTTCTGTAACCATGGGAACCTGGTTAGGTTGCTGTTGAGCTTTCTCCAAGGAAGTCTTCAGGAGTGGGATGATTTCTATTCCATGGATGAGGGTGTCTCCTGTGAAATGGGGAATAATTTACTAACCTGGTAACCATTGTACTAACCTGGTAGCTATTTCATATTTAAGTGAGCAGTCTAAAGAGAATACTACATATGTCAAAGAGTTTTCCAAAGTGATGTTGATACCCATCATTATTGTTATAATCATAATCATCATCATCATCATCATCATCATCACCACCATCATTATCTATTTAGCATCACCTGTGCCTAGGAGGGGAAAGAAGTTAATCACTTAAACTTTGGGGTCTCTCCTCCTGGTATAACTGATTTGGATGTGCAGGAGTTAAAAACATAGGATAGACCACTAGAAGTCACTTCCAACTCAACCCGTGCAAACCTCTTCACTCCCTTGAAAAGAATCAGAGCATCCTACAAAGGACTATTTCGTTGGTCTGCCTGTTTTCCGAAAGGCTTTCATCAACAAATATTTGTTTGACAGGAAACCTGTCTCAGTCTCACCTTTGAGGGCACTAAGCATGACTCTGATGCAGCCATTCCTGGTTGCTGATGTAGACTGTTTCTGAGCCATAGCCTTCTGGAACCACTGGATCAGCTTTGGAGGAAGCTCTGTGGAGGACTTGGCACACCATCCAGACAACATGGCCAGGGCATGGACCATGGTGCCTTCGTGAGCTGAAGAGACAGGGAGAACAGAACAGTCAAATTCATAGCATACAACATTCATCTGTTTGGCATATGATATCCCTGGGCCCTCTTTCATGAAACTTGTTATCAATGACAAGTTGCAATAACTGTTATAAGCCACTGAAATCCTTGTATCTGATTGGCTGAGAGCAAATTTGTCGGTAAAAATCACTGACAAGACACTTGATGAAACACCCCCCTAGACTGTTTTATAAATGAAACTTCCAAGTCATTTTGAAAAAAGCAAAATTGCATTTGAGAAGGCTGTTGTAGAGTTAAAAAAAACAACTTTATGTCAATATTATTTTTTAGAAATTAAAGGGGGAAAAACACTTTGATGATCTATGCTACAGTATGTGACAGATAAATACCATTGCATGGATAGGGGATGATTCCTCTTACATTTTTCTTATGTACACCATGAACGAACAATAACCCCAAAATATTGTTGTATAATGCAATAATGTTCAGGGAAATAAAGTCATTGACTCATAGAGACATGTTCAGAGACTAAACAATGTAGGCTTTCAAGAAATCTTAAACTTAAAAACCTAACTGATATACATTCTCCGCAGAAAACCTGACGTAAATGTAAAGAAACAGTGAACTGTAGTAAAGTGTCTATATCTCCCACCTTCTTGTTGCAGGTAAGGGATGAAGAGAGTCATAACCGATGAGACTAGACCCTGGACAGAACTCACTCCACTGACTCCATTGGTGCTCAGACCTCCGATTCCTGACAGGACTCCAGCTCTCTCCACCACCACAGTCAGCTTGCCTTCAGAACCTGTGACAAGATATTTACAGGTGGATCAATTAGTTCATAATAAAAAAATAATAATATTCTGTTCTCGTATTGTAGGTATCATGTTATGATATAATGCCTGCATCCACTTTCTTTCAAAAGTAGAAAATGTAAATCAGCCTAGTAATGAGTAAAAGAAAGAGAAGGAAATTGAGCTAATTGTCCTGATACTCATGCATAATGCTTTACCCATTTTCAGGTAATGTGATTTCCAGCCAGTCTTCATCAGTTTGTTTTCATTTTGCTGGTCAATGCAACCAATCTACTGCATGATAAACAATTCAAAAAATGTTTTGAAGGGAAAGTTGAGTTTTGGGAAAGGTAAAAAATAATTTGTGAGCTTTCTCATTCTTATTATGTTAGTTTGGAAGATTATCATAGTAAATATGTCCCCTGAAAAGGATTGCTCTTCGAATGCCATCACATTCAAAATATGACAAGAAACAGCTGAAATGTTTGGGCCGAACATTTTTGTGTAGTCTCATATACACATTTCTGTGTGCAGTGCATGTGACTCTTATCAGGATTGAGTCAATTTCTTATCATTTTGGTGATTCCAAAACCTTACAGCCTACACCAATTCTTATGTGCTATATAATCAACCTTTCCCAATTGCTTTGAGAGAGTTTCTTTCACAATTCAATCTCATGACCTGAACTAAACTCTATCTTCAAGCCAGTTTCCCTCAATTCACTAGAACTCTGAATTATTTTTCAGCTTTTTTGTTTTGTTTTGACTATTAATGGTCCTACCTCCTAATACACCAAAGAAGTGTTTTGCAAGGCTTTCAATAGCACTGGGATCACTGCACTGCAATGCAAGGTTCTCTGCAGCTGAGATGGCCTCAGAGCGAAGAGTTTCATCTTTAGCATGGAGTTGAGCTGTTAAGAAAGTTCAAATAGATTAGTATATATTTTTAATGACCAAATATCATCATAAAATATTATATATTCTGTATGCTAAGCTTTATATTAAAAAGTTTTGTATAAGACTGCCCCATAAGAATTTACAATAGAAATATGAGGACTAAATTGAAGTCAGAGTCTATTTCAAAATGTTTAAATTCACATTTTGGCACATTAAATATAAAAAAACAAGTTACTGAGAGGTCAGGTCAACAAACAATGTAACAAAAAAAAAAATGAACCCTAAGTACCTACGTTAAGATTGATACCATCTTTAGGAATGGAAGGCACTTGTTTCTGCTTTTTTGTTTCAATATTTCTTTATAGCTACACATATGCTGAGTAATACATTATATAATTCTTTTTAACTCCACACACTGTCTGCTATATACATACATTTATATCTTCTAGAATGTCCAGTACTTTTATCCATACATGGCTATCATAAACTTACTTGCAATGTTCTTTCCCAATTCTGTGACGTACTGACTCAGGTCCAAAGATACACCTGCAAGAGTATAGCTCACAGCTGAAAAGAGGATACAAATTCAAGATTAAGAGTATAATCTTCTAACATCAACATGGCTAGGTCTTCATCATCATATCATTCTGAATGGGACAGAAAACTGTGCACAAAATGTTAATTTTAGCATCGATAAAGAGAATAATCAGTAAGAGAGGTTATTTATTTCAATGTATACACTTTGTATTTCATTACCATGACATCTTGTCTTTGGTTTCAGAACAGTAAAATTGTCCTCAAACTTCCCACTATGTTATTTCTAGAATTCATACGCATTTCCATAGTTACCTTGAACAACATTTTCAGGGCTTCTAAGCATAGCTTTCTGGATGGCAGGTAGGATGCTACCCTCAAACTCTGGGTGGGTCAAGTGCTGGAGCAACCACTTACTCACCTCCTAAAACACAAAGAACAGCGAGATGTTGACCAAGTACATAAATATTTGGGTTCAAACCTACTCAATGGCTTTACAATGCCTAAAACTTATGACTACTGTCAAACTTGTACAACTTGGCAGCTAGCTCATGGCACATACCAATGAAACAACAACATCCAGCTTTCTCGCTAAAATGTTTTCATATTTGTCAGCAGTGAAATTAAATGGCAGTATCCCAGGGGCAACCAGCAAACATTTAAGAGTGAACTAATTTATTTACATATTCAAACAGTTCTCTTTCTGAAGCCCCCCCCCCCCCCCCTCCCCTACCCCTTCCTGAGGTATGTTATAATTTAAGACACCAGCCCTTACCCAATTTTCAAAGAGATACACACAGATGAATATACCGTGCTTTCTCTTTTTCTCTCTGTCTCCCTCTCCTTCTCCCTTTCACCAGTAATTTTAACTACATGCTCAACAAGATCAGCTTACTGGGCATTGTTTCATAAAACTTGTTATCAAAAACAAGTTACAATAATTGTTATAAGCTACTGAAATCCTTGAATCTCATTGGCTAAGAGAAAATTTGATAGAGAATTGGGGCAGTTATGATCGATAACAAGTTTTATGCAACAGGGCCCTGGTGTTCTTACCAGACTTTGTGCAGAAGGCTTGACCTTTCCCCCAAACACCTTCTTGATGTAAGCTTCCAAGAGAGACTTCTTCTGATTGGCCACAGCCTCTGTGTTCTTTGTCTCTGTGGCGTATCTTAGCAACCATCCAATGAGACAGAGGGTGTGACTTGATCCTTCTAGCTCCTTGGCTGTGTCCAATGAGCTCTCCCATAGACCTTCAACCTGTGATGAAAATGATTTGAAATACACTGCATTGTGGAAGCATGAATCATCATATGACCCCTAGCAATATTCTTCCTGAGAATGTATGGAAATGCAAATCATAGTATTTGACAGACTTGTAGACTCTTTTATACCACATATGTGTACATATTCAACAGAAGATAAGTTTCTTCAACTGCAGTTGTAATAAGGCAAGCTATTTTTCTTCTTCCTGGTCTGGTACAGTCCGCCGCTGGCGTATTATCGTATCTTGTGCTTGTCAAGAGCAGGGCGTAAAGTGTGCAAGTAAAAGACTACAATGCTCTAAACTAAGACATGCATGTGTGTGAAACACAGCCATGGTCTTCTGACATATTTATTCTACTCTACTAATTGCTTGTTGATCACCATAAGCACATATTTCATCTTCATTTGCTAAGATTTGTATCTTTTCTTGGATCGTACTAAATATCAGAATAAATTCTCAATGCCTCAACCATAACATAATACTGGTGGATAAGCTTGGGCCGTACCCTTTGGTACTTGTTGGTATTCAAATCAATGACACTGCCTCAAATACCACTCTATTTGAGAAGAATTACTTACTTGTTTCCATGTAGCCTTCAGCTTGGCGTAGCCAGCAGTGTGGATTGACTTCCTTGTGCATGCCAAGATGGCCGACACTAGACTTGCTTGGGCATCGACCTGAAATAACCAAGGTAAAAAAAAATATACAACTGTGGGACCCTGTAACATAAAAAATTACGACCAATTGTATCTCCACAAAATTAACTGTACATGTATCTCCTCCTTCAATCAACTGTATTCTCTTTAGTGAAAACAAAATACATATAGAAGCGGTGAGCGATTTCATTCTGTAAAACTCAAAAAGATTGTGATATTCATAAAATTTCTCACAAAGAATTCTCACTATTACCATTGTTAATCTGAAAAGAGCTTCTGTGATAATAAAAAACAAAAACAATTTTTACACTGGTTCATACTGACAGATTTTATTTGAATATGATTCATACAATCCTAAATATGATACAAAAAGAGCAACTCCTTAGTACCATCCAGTACCTCTATTTACAAACAACAGGCCTCTAATGTCATCTCAGTTTTAGGGCCAGACCACTTCTGAGGGGCATAAAATCTATGACACATGATTGTAGCCAAAGGGCACGGTGTACTGTGGCCTTGCACTTTTTCATTTTGTAAAGGACACTGCTAGTAGCCAGTGATTGGGGTATGTTGATATTCCTTATGGTCTATGGACCCGAAACAGGTAAAATAAACTATTAAGAATCAATTTTCCTGGTATCCTTAATGCTCCATTTCTCTCTCTACATCCAGGATGAATGTTTTATATGGCAATCAAGATCTTTAAAAAAAAAACTATTTCACAAGACATATCAGCGATTCAAAAAGTTAGGTGAGATTTGCGAAAATGTTTACTGACAGAAGGGATTAACTCTTTATTTAAAAACACCATTCGCATCAGAATGTGTTTACTTACCAGCTTTTTCCACTCATTACCAGAACGTTGTTGGCTGGACGTAAAGGCCTGTCTGAACAGTGTACATGTCCAACATAGCACCACAAGAGGGCACCCTCCTGTCCCTTTTCTGCAAACATGAGAGAGAGAGCCGAAATATTTATTTAAGGTACATGAATAAAAGGTAGCTCCAGGCTGTATGATAATAAAATGCTTACAGTACTTACTAGTTACAAAATGGAACAAATGTTTACAAACATAAGCTTGGTCAAATTTCAGTTTGGAACAACTTATTCATGGAATTGTAATTCACAGAAACATGTAAGGAAAACTTCAGATTACTTTAGGGTATGCCAAGATGAGATTGAATAAATCACATTTCAACCCTTTCAGAACAGGAATTAATTAAGGGCTAAATTAACCACATTTTGTTCTTGGCAATAATATTTTTCTTTTAGTGCTACATGGTTCTAATTAGGTGAAATGTCTTTGGAAATGATATACATGGTTAGAAATTTTGTTGAAAAGTTGAAAAAATTGCCAATTTGGATAAAAAGCAATGATTTTGAACCTCTCAATGTGTTGCCAATTTAAGGATTTAAAAGCTTATTCTCCTTTTCAAAATTTCTGGCAATCAAACACATTATGGTCATGCAACAAAAATGGACTGAGTTTGTACAGAAAATTTTGCTCTTTCTACTCATGCATCTGCAATTTTTTTTAGAGCTCTGAATCAACAGTTATTGAGCTAAACCACAAAATGTGGTCAATTGTCTTGAAAGGGTTAAATCACTAAAGGCCACCGCACACCTTACGATGGGTCTGCGATCCGGTTTCAGAAGAAAATGTAATATTATTTGACAAATCATTTAAAAACAAAATATATTTTTGATTGAGGATATGAATAGTAATACAGATGATAAAATCGATAATACAGCCTTTGCTGAGTTTTCTAGGTGGAATGGCCAAATTGGCTCCGAGTGACGTCATAAGAATCGTACAACTGCCTACGACTTGAAACTAATTTTGCCCTTATTCCCTGCAAAAAGCTGACAGCTCACCAAAACCCTATGTTTAGTATTCCTATTACTTTTCAGAACCTGAATAGGATATATTTCATTTGTTAAAATGCTAATATTTAATGCCATAGCGATTTATTTCACAAATCAGATCGCAGACCGATCGTAAGGTGTGTGGTGGCCTTAAGAGATCCTTCAAGGGATGTATGAACACAAACTTCTGTCCAATTATCCTCTACACATTACCACACTAAGAAAGTAACCACCTACCCTCCTGAGACATTCTTCATTGTTGCATATGAGCAGATGATTTCAGACAGAGCCTTCAAACTGGCATCTCGGTATTTATCACACAATGCAGCAATAAGTGCAAGAACTTCCTTCCTCGATGCGCCATCTGTAAATACTGGGATTGTCTGAGCTAGTACCCGACATGTCGTCTTGACAGCTGCCTCAGGAAAAGCTTTGTGAAAGGGGGTAAGAAAAATCAGGGATAAGAAACACCATCGTTCAGTTTTGCAACTCCAAATCATGTAAATGCTATTCTAAAAGCACATGCTTTCATTCACCATTTTCGATTTCAAATTATTAATATGCTTCTGCATTTGAAACAAAAATATTCTACAACTTTCACATATCTATTTTTGTCTCCTGCTTTCACTTAACATATAAGTTGTACTTGTAGCAACTTGCTTGCAAATCTGATATTTTTGTGCTTTTCTTTTTTTAAAAAGTATATAGCTCTATGTATTATACCTATTTAACAGCGTTTAACCTTTGGATGCAATTGCCCCAGCAAATTGGTCCAAAATCTCCTCTTCTCCTCTCTCTCTCTCTCTCTCTCCCTCCTTTTTGTTGGTCTCGACATTTTGTACATGTTCCTTCAATGTCCTTGCAAATTGTCTTGATTACAACTAGACCTAATTTATTAAGTTAAGAATTCTTTGGGCTTATTTCATTAGTTTGAAGCCCATAATAAGCAAATTAATTTTGTCAAGATGTGTATCAGCTTAATTTCAGATTTCATTTTTTTCTTTTTAAAAATTTTGTTCATTGAACATCATCTCAAATTCAAACTCCCATTGTCTCAGTCACTCTCAGTCTCAGTTATCATAATTTGGATCATGACTTGGCATTGCCACACTGGTACTGGTTAATTTTAATCCATGACTTTCCAGAAAACTGACCCTGTTACACACTAAACACTCAGTCCTCAACATATAATTTGGCCAACTGCAGAATACCCTGCACATTTGGATTACCACATCGTATATATATATTATATATATATATATGCCTCGTTCTGAATATATATATACATTGTCGTGCAGGGTATTCTGCAGTGGTTCCTATAATTTATATCAATTTAATCGAATACTGAATATTCAAATGAGTAAAAGAAAGAAATCCTGGACCAATGATGTACCACACCCAACGCACAAATAAATGCTCGGGACCGAAGAGAGTCGTTTAACACGTACCTCCCGTAGACACACAATCTCGAACTTCCGACAAGATTTGACACCGTTCTTTTGTCTTTGCGCAGGCAACCCTTGACGCAAACCTTTTCAGCACGGTAGTTACCTAATAAGGAGGGAGATAATTTACAAAACATTAATCATACATCCAGAAATGACAAACAAACTAAAATATGCTAAATTCATTCTAATCCACGTGTGACTTACCCCGTCACTGTTCGACGCCATGATTACACCGGCACGATATGGTCAAAGCGCAATGAGAACGCGCTCTGTAGATCTATGCAGGTTCAATATTATGTAGTGGTACTGAATTGCACAATAGGAAGTAATGTTTTGCTATGAACTCGCGGAAAAGGAGTGGGGGAGTGATCCCAATGACCAAAATTACTCGAATTCTTTAATATAAACAAACATGCGTTACTTCAGTTGCTTCGCTACAGGAGGAGGGTCACACAAAAAAAGATAAACCTATGGTTTTAGGCTAATGAAATGTACTTTTTTAGTCAACAAGGACGTCGGTCCGATAAGCCGTGTACGTTACAGTGGAAACGGGCCCGGTTCTCTTCACTTTATGAATATGACCCGACACAAAAGTTTGCTCCTTTCCTCCTTTGCTCCAGGCAGGGAAGTGTAACTACACTTCCCTCTCCGGGTTTTATTTCGTCAAAGATTGTTAGAAAATTAGGATTGGGGTTTGTTCGGTTATATAATTCTGTTAAAGACTGGTGTAGGAAATTGACCTGGAAGTTAGCGCCGCAGTCAGTGGCGTGATGAGCAATGTCGGGGGAGGGGGCTGCAGTCCGCCGCAAAAAATATCCATAAACCAAAACTTATACATTAGGCTATATTTGCATTTGATTTTTGGGACCTAGATACGAATACAAGAAATCTACCTGTAGCTGAAATCATTTTGGGATTAACTGTCACATTAAAAGAGCCTTCAAAGTTATAAGGTAAACAAACAACACACACACACACACACACACACAAAAAAAAATGGGGGGGGGGGGGTAAAAATCGCCGTAGCACTGGTCATATAAGTGCAAACTGCAAAGTGATGTATTCCGGCTTGAAATTGCAGTGAGCCTACATCATTGCCAAGATACATCACCCCAAGTCCCGCTTGGGAGGATCTCCTCCCTGTTATAACCCCCTGATTCTTGATACGCTTTTCATAGAGGCAATGGCGTTGGGGAGGGAATCATGCCCTCTGATAATCCCCACAGAGAGGGAGAGAGAGAGGGGGAGGGGATATAAATATGAGCATGAAAGATATGGGAATACGATTTTGCCCTAACTGAATGCTCTCCCCATGCATGCAATGCCCCTCTCGCTCCATCAGTTCGCCTAAACCAGCACCTCCCCCTCCTCCATGAGTTGTCCTATGCTAAGGGAAAAAGCCGGCTTTAAAAAAAAAAAAAAAAAAAAAAAAAAAACTACATGTGTCGTGGCATCAGTGGACAAGTCCCCCCCCCCCTCCCCACCACACACACAACACACACACAACACACACACACTCGCACACGCAGATATCGGACAAGGAATAAGAATAATAAAACAAATGGGGAGGGTAAGATACAGAAAGATACAAAACGTTGTGGGACGTCTTGAAGCCGTAGCTTGGATTTTTGAGGGGGTCCATTGAGTCTATAATAAGCAAAACAAAACAAAGAGAGAAAAGGATAAAAAGAGGATGGAGCAAGGCTTGCAAGTACCTCCTTGGGCTGACAGAGTGAAAGATAGATCATAGGTATACCGGAACATTTTCGATGGGGGAGGGGGCTGATGTCATTTGAAATAATGCAAAACGAGCAAAGTGAGTGGGTAAACTGCCACTTAAAGGGGAATCCAACCTTAATAGCAAGTTGCTTTGAAAGGAAGAGGAAAAATCAGAGAAGCAGATTGGTGAAAGTTTGAACGAAATCGGACAAGCAATAAAAAAGTTATGAATTTTTGAAAGTTGTAATCACTATGCATATGGGAATTTCAAATTGGCCGAATAGGTAATGTCACTGTGATGTAGCTGTGGACAACTCCCCCATTCGCTCTAACACACAAAATGACTAAAATGTAACTTTTTCAAAATGCATTACTCAGTAGGATCTTTTCGTTCATGAGGACCTATAACAATATGCTATCTCCAATATATTTTGAGTACTGCCCCGAGGGTAAAAGCGCCTCGAAGAAAACCGCAAATTAATGATATTTTTGTGTACGACAAATGGGAGAGTTGTCCACAAAAATGTCATAATTGACTCGCCAAATTGCCAATTTGAGATTCGCATAGATGTAGTGATCTCATTTTTCAAACATCCATAACTTTCTTTGTCCTTGTCCGATTTCTTTCAAACTTTCACCATCCTGTTTTTCTTATTTTTCTGCTTTCACACAAATCATCTCATTACCAAGGTTGGATTGCCCTTTAAAGTGACATGACAATAATTATAATTATACTAGATAAGATTTAAAAAAAAATCAAATAGACCACAACGTTGCATTAATATATGAGCGCTAGTAATTTATTAGTGATTATATTAGTAATTTGGGCCTATCATATGAGGCAGACAAATAAAGAAAAAACAAAGAAAATCGACGACAGCCACTAAATGCATATGACTATTCTTGACAAGTTCTGCATCTTGATGAACAGAGGCACATAGCGGCTATAGCCGCCCCTCCTCCTCCTCCTCCCCCCTGGAAAAAAAAAATAAAAAAATCGGGTAACCATTACGTCACATTCGGGCGTTAGAATTGTCTTGGTGGCAATGTTATTGTCCGGGGTTGATATGTACATGCATGCTGAGTTTTTCATCTAGGCTACTCTAGAGAGACTCCATCGATGCCTGTATGGACAACTCTGCTCTAAGCTATAGCTGACCATGTAGGCTAAAATTGTTAATCCTATAGCACCCTCTATCGCTGTAGGTTACACAGCGTGCTGCCATGCATGTATTATAGTGGGCTAGGCCGAATTGCTGTCTGCATTAGGGCTTCCTGGTGGTCAGCTGTGGATGCCTCTGTGATTACTTCGGACATTCTGCATGTAATAATGTATTTGGATCACTTATAACCGTATGGTCAACTCCTCTATTTCTCGCTTTGGGGAATATCCCCCAAAGTTCCCATCCAAATTACCGGGAGTTGTGGATTTATCTACGAGTATTTTCTCTGAACTTTCACCAGCATTGCCATTGGATCTTCGACTGCATCCTATCACTGGAGACGCATATACACAACCCAATCAGGTGACATGGGAATAAACTTGGATAGTAGTTATGCTATTGGAAACTTGCATGCTTGTAGGGGCTTGTAGACAGTCGCTGAAAGCCTAACCGGCCGGCGTGACCCCGGGGGTCGCGTAGAAATTTCGCACAAGGAAATACCTGTGTGCCATATGACTGGATCTCAATGGAATTACGATTTAAAGGGTGAGAATAAGTTTAAAGGATGAGATCACCTCTTTTGCATGTTTGTTCAGTTCGATGGGATCTTCAGAGAACATGGTAGTTCTACACGTAGGCCTGTTCATTTGTTGAGAAAATTTGCACAACTTTGTGTGTTAGAAGAAAGAATGAATTAATTAATGCATTGCAAAATGGGTCCTGGCTTAGCTAGGCCTGAAATAATGTCTAATTAAATCTTACTGTTGATGCTATTGGAATATTAAGTGTGTTTTACAACAGCCAAGTCAATCATTGTAGAAATGATATTCTGTTATTCTCGTATTGAGAGTGAGTGGGTGTTGTAAATGATGCTATTTTCTATGAATCACTCGTGTATAAATTCGTGTTCATAAATCTCTTTCGAGGAACAAGCAGGCAATGCAATTAAACGACACAGCATGAATCCCTGCTGACTTATGAAAATTTTCCATGCAGGTATAAAGGAATCTGAAATAATTGGCCAGTAAAAAGAATAAATGGTTAGATATTGGCATTGCCCCAGCTGGAAATGAAAACATTATTCATACAATGAGCTTCAGGGTGAGTCCCTGCTGACCGTATATCTCCACGATTTTTCTGCTAATTGATCCCAATTAATATTTGGAGTTAACTTCCAAATCCAAATTATGTACAGGCAAACCCCTTCAAGTTAAATGCCTGAATTAAAAAAAAAAAAAAAAAAAAAAAAAAAAATTGACGAAATACATGTAATAGTTTTATGTTGGAGCAAATTTATTTCTTTTACAATCTGATAATACAGTGTATATTGATTTTTATGATGTTGAATAGCATAAATAGCCCTGTATATCCGTGATGCTCTTCTACCCCTTTTTCCTTCCCCCCCCCCCTCTCCCTCTCTCTCTCTCTCTCCCCTCTCTCTCTCTTAACGTAAAGTCATCTTCTTTTTCTCTTTCTGTCTCTTTCCGTGCCACCCTCTACTCTTCCTTGTGTCTCTCTACTATATATATCCAGGTCCCACCCCTCCCGGTCTGATGTCCCCCCCCCCCCCTCCGCTTCTTACCCAACCTCCTTTATATTTGTTTGTTATCTGGTCATCTTATCATACTATAAGTAGATATGATTTTAATCATGCTATTACATCAATATATCGGTCAAATGGTCAGTCTGTATAACATTCCTCATCAATAAACGGCTGGTCAACTGTAGAATTAATAATGCATCACTGTCAATTACTGGCTTAGGCTATCTCTGCCAATTAGGTTCGTTTCAGGTCACTCGTTAATTGAAGTTCCTTTAAGGTAACTCGAAAGTCCTCCTTATTGAGTTGTGCAGCAATAATGATAACACTAATTATTTGGATTTATATAAAGCGCTTTTCCAAAGGATATAAAGCGCTGAGTACGATATTGCCTCATTATAGAAAAGCACATAAATGGAAAACTTCAAGCAAAACTATTATCTAGGCCTGTATAGTTTGATATGTTGAGAATATATAGATTTGCCTTTCCACTCCTCCAGCATACAACCATACAGGCGTACATGTAAACTAAATCGATGGACGTACATAGAAAAGGATTTCACTATGTACATGTTTTTCTTCTTCTTCATCAAATCATTGATACTAGTTTTCTAAGGTATATCACGCACAATAAAATACTTCAGACGCGTTTTGTGCCATATATTTATTAATCATACATTTTAGTTTATTAAATGAGAATGTTATTAAGTATACAATGGGATGAGGATTATCTCCTTTTCTCCGGGGTAGAAAGTTACTGAAACTTTCCCTTAATTGCAGGTTTCTAAGTGCCCCGATACGGAGTATTAGCGGTAGTCTAACGTAAAGGTTAACGCGAAGAATGAACGTCTCCAGATGGAAGTGCCTATTTGACTTCCTCGTCCTAAATAGGCCATTGAGGAGCATTTCCCATCAATTTAATGATTAAACGAGGGTTAAACTCCGCCAGTGTCGTTTAGACCGTTAGCCCGACCATCCGTCTATTGTGTTTTTTTTAAGGCAGTAAGCATGGTAAGAGTCCTTTAATCGCCTTAGGAGTGTATAGACACCCACTCCTCTTTTGCCATTATTGCTAATGAAATTACTTCTTCAAGCCCTCCTTGTATATGGTCAGTACATTGCCATGTACTCATTGCATCTGGAAATTATAGAGAGAAAAGACAAGAGGGTGACGATAAAGAATAGAAATTTTTATTTCCAAAGAATGTTATTGTTTACCTATACAGTAATCATTTTAAACCTTATACTTTTCAAGAACTTTATGTGAAAACAAAGGGGAAAAAAAAACCATGTAGAATACGAAAATTTTTGGGAGATAAAACATTGAAATAGATCCATGGGTATAATGATAAAGAAGAATACACCCATTGAAATGTGTTTCTCATTTCCAGTACCTCATTCCAACTTCCCAAGTACTAAAGTAGGCCTATATCAGTTTTTTTTTTTTTTTTTTTTTTTTTTTTAGTCCTAATGTAAATGATTAGAATAGGTATATATGTTTATTCTTTTTAAATCATAACCTTTTTATCAATGTGTTTAGCTGCGAGGGGAGAACATAATTATTTAGCTTAATGTATGTAATCTTTATGAGCATGATGAGGTGTATGACAGGAAAACAACCGCACCCCAAACATCTTGCCTCATCATTTTTTTGATCCCCTGTAATACATATTGTCTAAATAGATTAAATAAATGATTGTCCGCCCAAGTAGGGATTAGCTTAAATTGAAGTAAGCTTGTGGTCAGCTTCACCAGTCTGACCATTTGATGTGTTTGCTGTTTAAAAGATTAATGCAATCTGTATTGCTATAAGATGGAAACGTAAACATTACCAGTAAGACTTGACTTAATTCATATTTCGGAAATATATTTTTATTTAATTGTCACACTGTTTGCTCCTAAATTAAATATAAAAAGTTGTTCTTTATCTGAATCATTTACATCTCAAATGCTCTAGTACAAAACTGTATGCTCGCAGCAGATTTACTTTCAGAAACATTTAAGGGTAAAAATTCACAATCCCATCATCTCATTTATTACTTGGTTTTGCTTACCCCCAGGTACGAGAAGTTATCCCTCCATCCACCGAAGAGATCGCTTCACAGACTCCTCGATGTTCAAATAAAAAATTAGGGCATTGCCGTGGCAACCAACTTCGCGTCTGTAGCTCCGCCCCACGCCGTACCCCTACATGACAACAGCGCTCCAAGAAGGAGTCCCAAGTTCAGATAGCATTCATTCAAGCGTCGAGCCTCGGAGCGTACGGTTGTAGAGCTAGATTTCTTTAACCAGGGGACAGCTCCTGTTTTGTTATTTGGAATATATTCAACATATGAGGGGCTTTCACTGAAACCCTACGTCCTTTTGAAACTGATCTAATCTCTTGTTAAGCTTCGCTTTATTTTCAATTACAGCAGCGCACGCATTCGACTCTTTTTTTATTGACAGTGTTCTTTGCGAGTCCTTCTGGAAGAGTGCCCACTCAAAGGCAACAAGTGATCGCTCTTGCGTGTTACCCACAAAAGCTTGCAAACTTTATCCAGTCAGAAGGGGATAAATCTTGCATATTTGTGGGCAACCACTCTTTTGTGTTTTGGATCTTTTGTGTGTGTTTCTGAAATCATTCAGAACGATAACTCAAAGAAAACCGTAGTAGTACTTCAAGCCAGCAAGGAATCAACACTCTTTCAGTATCCTGCACAACATATCAGCACGATCAAAGCCAAAGTCGTCAACAAAGTTCTTACACTTGGACGAATTATTGTTTTTCTTCGCTGGAAAGTGCTTCTTCTGAACTTTTTTTTTCGTGATTGCCAGCGCCGTTCGTGAATTTGATCGGGCCAACTGGGAATTATTGATCACATCGTCTTTGTGCTTGGGTCAATCTGGGTGTAAACGGTGTTCATGTTTTGCCAACACGTGTATGTATGTCGACCGAGAGAGGAACAAGGTTATACACACACACGACCAGCCTATGAATTGATCAGACGGCTAGTGAAATCCTAGGCCGACATTCATGGTCATATTTGTGTTATTTGGACTTTAGCAGAGCAAACTTTGTCACGTTTGGTGTTATCATTTCTGAAGTTTTCTCGACCCTCTTGGAGATATAGGGTTATGCGTTTAGCAAACGGAGTGTGTGAGTAAGACCGAAACCGTGAATAAAGAATCCAACTTTCTCACACGAAGGATAATAATATCGAAGAGCTAACATCTGGCGCAGTGAAATCGCGCTTCAGTTCGGAATATTTTTTTTGGACGGAATTGTCATCTGTGGCGAAATATGATAACAAAGGAGATATTTTTTCATATTTTCTCTCTGGTGATCGAGGAGTGTAAATTGAATTCTCGATGGTAGCCATGGACGGTTTACAGACATTGCACGACGAGCGTGCCCGGTATGACAATCCCTACGATGACCGGTACAACTCAACATGGGAAGGGGCATCCCTCAAGCCCTTTCGAACCAAAGATGAGTACCTCTACGCAATGCGAGAAGATTTGGCCGAGTGGCTCAGTAACCTTTACGATCTGGAGATCCTACCAGAGTCTTTCTTTGACAGATTAGAAAATGGTGCTCTTCTATGCCAGCACGCCAACAAAGTCCGTCGCGAGGCCATTGACTATAGATTGAGGAACTTTCCTGACGATGACGATGTGGAGTTCGTCCAGGGAATCTTCGTCAAGCACGACGATCTACGATATAAACGTGATGCCAAAGCGGGAACGTTCCTCGCTAGGGATAACATCAGTAACTTCATTCATGGTGTGTCGCCATTCCTTGAGGATTAATGAGGTACTCTTGTTTGAATCGGATGATCTGGTCCTGAGGAAGAATGACAAGAGTTTTATTCTCTGTCTTCTTGAGGTGGCACGTCGTGGTGGTCCCATCGGCATGCCCGTCCCGATGCTCGTACAACTCGAACAGGAGATTGACCGGGAGCTCGAAGCCGGTACGCCTTCGGAACCGGACTCCTTTACGTCGACGGAGCCTGCATCACCGAGCTCGGAAACGACGACCGATGCTGAACCTGAGTCCGAGGCCGATTTCGAAGGACGACCTATGGAATGTGCTTCGTCACCCGAACCGTCACCCCAGAGGAGAGGGTCTTCCATCCGAAGGTGAGACCTAGGACCAAGCGTATGTCTTCAAAACACCATAACCAACAGGAAGATGGAGGAGACCCACCCAAACAGATCACGCTTAATGCCGCGAAGTACTCAAGACCCTGGATGAACTGGTGAGTACAATACATTCAAATATTCATTACAGTGTTTATGTTCTTGGAATTTTATTTGAAAGTTTTATGTGCATGACCAAACCGAATTTCACTCAAGAACAGTATATCTATTCGAAAAGCCTGTTCAACGTACCGAACCGGGCTGGCCAGAAAAATACGTTAAAACGGGACAACGATCTGTGATGACTGCCTGCCATGTACCTCCCACAAATTGCGCAAAATATACAAA
>CM046840.1:3184143-3244143 GCA_025618425.1 Heliocidaris tuberculata
TTGAAAGGTGGGGGAGGGTAAGGCAATGCCAAAAACTGAATTAAAAAGTTATTACGTTTTGAGGGTGCCTCTGGGTAGAAAATTTGAAAAGGAGGCACATTTGGGGGGTTATGTACTTAAGGTATGCTTCTTGGGTTTCAAAAGGGGGGCACGGGCCAGTGTGCCCCCCCCCCTCCTTAACTCCGCCAGTGCATACACGTCTGCAAGACCAGTAACTCCCACCATAGAAGCAATTACCATGGCAACGCACAGATGTTCCTTGTATTCGAGCGTTCTTCAGACGTATGCCCGTTAGTTACAACCTTGAATGTCATCACAGCTTGTCTGATCGTTGTATCATCATACACTTGAAATGTCTCGCTCTACATACTGTAACTTTAAAAATAAAGAGATTTCACAGAACCGGAGGCCTTAATCAATCGGTGCAAATATGATTCCATATGAAATTTTCTAAATACAATTCATTAACAAATTTGATGAACTTAATCTATTGTGATAGTCAGTGTTAAACAACTTAGACAAACATTGCGTACTGTCAGTGAAAGCAGGTCATCATTCGTAAAACAAGATTATAATCCCTTATTTCGAACCATATCCTGTGGATAGGACGTTAAAATAAACAAATAGACTGACTCTTGGTAAACAAGAAAATGTATACCTCATAAGAATATGACTTCTTTATAAGCATGCATTGACTTTTTAAAAATGACTGTGAAACTTATAACATCTTCCTTAGATAGCAGCTCTGCAATATAGTAATACACAGTAAACCTCTATTTCCTATATATCATTCACGTGCCATAACAAAGATATTTTCGCCTGCATGTCGTTGAAATGTGATGAGAAATTGATTCAGGTGCATTAGATTTTACATTATGGCGCCCAGCCAGGAAAGCATTAACAATTTACGAGAATGCCGGGTTGTTAATATAATGAAAACTCAATTAATGACAGTCATAAAACCTTGCTCAGTGAAAGATGGACTGCATAAAAACCTTAAATACGAATAGATATTCGACCAAATTAACCATAGTATCGAGCCAGATGTGATCCTTTAAAAGCGCAGAGTGGTACGTGAAAGATAAGGGTCGGTCAATTACGCTACATTACGATCTACCGTAGAAAGCACTCGGCCAATATATTAAGTTACTCTAGCCCTTGCACGGGTAGAAAATACATTATTATGCAGGTCCGTTGTCAATGTGGTTGAGGCTTACTCTAAGATTGACCGCCACTGGCTAATGTGATGAGAGAGAGAGAGAGAGAGAGAGAAAGAGAAAGAGAGGAAGAGAGAGAGAGAGAAAGAGAAAGAGACAGAGAGAGAGAGAGAAAGAGAAAGAGAGGAAGAGAGAGAAAGAAAGAGAAAGAGACAGAGAGAGAGACAGAGAGAGGGAGATGTGGAGAAGCTGTGAGAATGTCTTAAAATACTATTTAATATTTGGGGAAAAACAACATAATTATGTTGACATGAAAAGGGAATTAAATCAATATGACAGATATTATAATTAGCCAAAGGCAAATACACAGTGAGAAAATACTCCGCATAAGAGACAGAGGGAAGGGGGGGTGTATAAGGGTATCAATATGGGTTCATCTTTAATTATAATAAATGATCCCCACAGAGTAGATAGCTGGAAATAAAATCAGATACAAAAGCATTTCAGTCAATGACTAAGAGAGAAAGAGAGAAAAAAAAAATGAAAAAGAAAATGTAGAGAGAAAGCTGAGTGAAAAGGAAAGGCGCTGTTGTGACAGTTCGAATGATAAAAGTTTGATATAAAAAATGTGGTTAGGGATATATGTTGACAATATGATACTCTGCACAGTGGCTTAATGGAAATCAAATCAGATAATAGAAACAATGCAATTGTAAATAGTAAGAAGATACTTCAGAAAGTTTCACCCAAACCACGGCCGTTCTCAAAGAAAAAGTCGGTAAAATACATGAGCAGATGCAATCTTCGTAAACAACACATCACTCTCTTTTAGCTTGACAAATCACCACAAGGAGAGAAAGAGAGAAAGGGGGAGGGAGAGAGTGCATGGGAGTAAGGAAGAGAAAGAAGATGAGAGAGATTGGTTGGAGAAAGAGATGGGAAGAGAGAGAGAAAGCAAGAAAGAGGGGGAGAGAGAGATGGGGAGAGGGAGAGGGGAGGGGAGAGAGAGGGGGAGAGAGGAGAGAATAAACGCAAAAAAAGAGGAGGGAGAGAAAGAGAGATGGAGAGGAGAGAAATAGAGAGAAATATGGAGGAGACTACCTCTCATACATAAATACCGAGGATACTTAGTTCAAGTTTTAGCGCGACTGATTTATCTCGGGTTAGATCGCAAAGGAAGATTTCGCGAGCTTGTAAATCAAAATGCAGCATTGTAACCCTGTTTGCGAATGAAGCGAAACTGATCTGGCCCGTTCACCCGTGCATTCGTTGGGTAAAACGAGGCAGAATACTGCATCTATTCTATGTTTAGATGTGATGAGTATGCTTTCGAAGAAGGTATTCAATATCTACTCACGTTATATATAACGCGTATTACTAAAAGCGCGCTTTCTAAATGCGATATCGCTCAAGGCGCCGAAATTTTAGTTTTAGAAATTGAATCGAATGTCTCTCTACAGCCAGGTTTATGCGTATACCTGGTAAAGATTTTCAGCGATATATTTGGAGGCAAAGCTATTATACAGGAGGCAAAAGCTTCATTCAGACAAAATTTCACAACCGCTACATTTCATGCATCGTCATATTCCTGTTATTCATTTTCGTCACGAATTATTGACGTGCTTCCAAATTAACTACTCATCATCGAAACAGTTTGTGAGATGTTTCCAATCTTCGACACTCGGTGCACAAACGATGCAATCTAGAAAGACAGTTTGTATGGTTTGCAGCTATCCTATAAGCAAGGGAACTTAATCTGGGAAGTGATTTATTATCAGGAATAGTTTTGTTTATAATAAATCTTACCAATTACCCCAGTCTTGATTGCTATAGGTGTAATTTATTAATTCATCATTTCATCCTCTTTTTTTCCTCTCTCCCTTTGATATACTTTGCGTTACAGTAAAGTATTATAGATTTGGGGATCGTAATACTACTAAAACTAATATCACTAACATTATTCTTCAAAAGTTCTTCTTTTTTTTTTAAACTTTTATTCTTTGATTATATATATTTCGAGAAAAAACAGTCTGGAAACAGTGTCAATCCATGATCTATTAATTTTGTTTCCAATTCAAATCGACAAGTACTTCTACAATTACAATTACTTTTTTTTTGTTGATTGATTGATTTTACACAGTACTTTCGTTTTCATTTAACCCTGATGGTATAAATTGTACTTTAATCGTGTCACCATTTATGCTCATTAAGGAAACACTTATTCTAAAATGCAGGAACACTAACTATTATATCCACAAGGACATTAAAACGAAAAATGAGTGAAATATCTATTTTCTCCCTTTTCAGTATTGTCGGTATCTGAATGAAGTCTTTGTGATCGTCGACATATAATCAATTTAAGTCAGAGATTGAATTTCAAGTCGCGTGTAAATCTAGAGAGCACAAACCAGGGTCCTGCACATCGATACTACAAACCCGTAACTCCATTTTCTATGCAGTTTCTATTCATTGTGGATGCCCATCTCTCAGGTTTCTATGCAAATACCGAACCAGCAATTGGCATTGTATGGATTCAATTTTGGATGGTTATGGAGAAGAAGAGTAGAGAATGGGGTTGAAGAGGGAGAGTTGGACAGTAAAGAGATATAAAAGAGAAATGGAGAGACACAGAGAAAGATATGATCGATATAGAATCATAAATGTAGAGAGAGGGGGGGGGGGGACAGGTGAGGTAAGAGAAAAGAGGGGAGGTAAGAGAAACGAGAGGGGGAAACAGAGAGAGGGACAGATAAATAAAGAGAGCGAAAGAGACAGAAAGAAAGAGAGAGATTTGGAATGATGCGTTATACATTCTAAGAAAATTTTCTTGAGCTTATGCAACAGCGGTTTCTTTTAACTGGTAAAGTACTTTAACCATTCAAAAAGGCGCCTACCACTGCTTTTTCTCTCAAGTTAAAGTCTATTCTTACGCTGCGAATCCTCCATATTATTCTATCTTTTAATGACTGATAATTTTTTTAAAATCTATTTTGAACTAAAAGAAAATAACATCTCGTATCAAAGCGAACATAACATAAATACTTTAAAGGAATAACACTATCGCACTGACTAGGCAGGATTCTCTTAACCATGCCAGCATACTCATGATAATGTTCATCTACATGAGGAAAATTCGAGTAAGGATGAGATCTCTTTACGTCATTATGTGCAGCTGATGGAAAAAGACGCCACTTGGTTTTGTGGGAAGGGACTGACAGCGCTAAGACTATGGCTAAGACCAAAGAGTTATCTCGGCCCCGCTCGGCCCGCGCTGAAGGCATTTACTAGCGCGGTGTTCTCACGTCACAATTATTCCTGCGTGATCATATTCAGGATTTTTTTGTGATTTTATTTAAAACAGTTCAGACGTTGCATGATGAATGGGACGGAATATAATGCTGTTTTGACCAAAAAAAAATCTCAGTGCTATTTGAAGCACGACTGTCCATACCGACATCTTTGACGTAATTTTCAGTATAAGCTGGATTAAAGTTTTGAAGGCAAAGTGAATCGATGTATGAACACAACATTGCTTTCTGTGCCTGCCTATATAGCATCAGGTAGTCAGACCCAACTCCGGAAAACCGAGCACAGGTACATTATATACTCCGAAAACGGCGTATGATTATAGAGCCTTCATCGTTCAGTGCGAGGCAGTGTGTACAAAAGGCATTGGGAAAATTTTGCAAAGTCAACCTGCAAACGATATATGTATTTTTTTTAATAATACTGCGTGTCAAATATCTTCAAAATCCTTGATGATTCGTCATATGAAATTACTTTCAAATGACAAACATTTGAAATAAATATATCCGCGGCGTTATTTTTGAAAAATCAACAGCAGGTCGACATTGCACGATTTTCAACATGCCTTTTGTACACACTGTCTTGCACTGAACGATGAGGGCGCTATATTCATCTCGCTTCATACGCCGTTTTCGGAGTATATGGCTGTGCTCGGTTTTCCGGAGTTGGGTCTGACTGTCAGGGCTCTGCGGATGACAGCTTCAGGCAAAGCATGATGAATCAAAGAGCAAATCGTCATTAATTTTTGACGAGAATACCAGAAAAACAAGAAGGAAAGTGAATAGAGAGGTGGGAATGACAAAGAAACAAAGAAATAGATTGAAGGAAATAGATAAATAAATATTTTTCTATAGTATTCATAGACTTTACTTTTATAACTTTTCAATTCACATGATTTAAATCACTCCTTCGACCTTAGTTCAAAGGCCAGTGTTTAATGACCAGTCTTCGTATATACTATCGATAGAGGCAGCTTCGGATTTCAAGGAGAGAGAAGTATACATATATATATATAGAGAGGAGAGAGAGAGAGGGGGGGGGGGGGGGAGAGAGAACAGAGAACAGAGACAGAGCGATACAGAGAAAGAGAGACGGGAAGACTGAAAATGAAAGAGATAGAGTAAGATGATGGAAGAGATATAATTACATGTCGAGACAGATAAAGATAGAGGGAGAGAGGGAAAGATAGAGTTTACAGAGAGCGTTTACAGAAAGAGAGAGAGATCGAGAGAGAGAGAGAGGAGGGTGGTCATGCGATACGTGCCCATGGCGCTATTGTACGATGGACACGTTTCATTTAAAATGTCAGGCAAAATGTTTCTGTATTGATTTTGAGGCGAAAAAAAATCACATTTTCAAAATTAATGAAAATAGTATAGTGGGTTCCAATGTTCTGACATTAAAAAACCCGAGGACCCTAGCAAATCAAAATCCATTTATGAGACATTTTTGTATGAAAAATTACATTTTAACTACGTGCCACAGAAGATCTTAAGTCTTACATTCCTCGATGTTGAAGAAATCTTGTACAAAATGGAGCTGAAAGTCACGTTCAGCATTGAAGATTAATTTCTGCACATGGATACTATCCATGAAAGATGGGTAAGATGTGGAAGTCAACTGTACTACACGTTTTGAAATAATCTTCCTTTCTTTTCCTTTATCGTCTGTACTTTCTAAATCGCTCTCGGCATATAAACTAACGCCATTTCAATACAAAGTGTTACCTTTTCCTTTTATCTGAAAAGAAAAAGAAGAACTGATCAAAGTGGTCGCCTTTGGGTGAAGCAGATCAATCACACGGGGACGAATTCAATCAGGTTCAGAGCCTTTGGCTTATTGATGAGGTGGCGCCCTTCAAAGATTGGCAGATTCGAAGATGACATGCCTCAGGATTGTATCTTACACCTCAGTCACACCTCAGCTGACTCTAAAGAGACAGGACTTAATCGGCAAAATCTTGGTCATTCAGGAAAGGCATTTCTCATGTATCGGTCTACTGTGGGTTTCCTTGGTGTAACTTGGGTCTCGCATATAACCAGGCACGTGGAAGGTGAAACTTTTAATTACGTCTTTCTATGAATCTATTGTGATAGTGATAACCTTCTTCTATTGATTTGCAAGGCCTAAGCATTGAAAGGTTGTCGTTGTAAGTTCGTTTTCCTGCTGTTAATTGCTTTTTATTTCAATTATTTCTAAATTAAATTCTGCGGTATGTTTAATGACTGAGCAATCCTGTTATTTTGATTAGAGACCTTATAACAGTTTAATGGATGGGAAGGGAGGGTGAGCTCGGATACAGCACAGAAAATGACTGAAAGAGAGATAGAGATAGGGGAGAGGGGGAGAAAGAGAGAGGGAGAACGAGAGAGGGAGAGAGAAGAGGGAGATAGACTTAGACAAATATACAAAGTGAGGGACAAAGAGAAAAAAAGGGTACGGCATACTGATGCAGAGTGAGAAAAGCAAGCCGAAACTAAACTTTCATAAATGTTTTATGAGATAATAAATGACTTCCAAATGATTTGTGAGAAAACAAGGGGGAAAAAAAGAAGAAAATATTTAAAGAAAAGGAATGATGGATGGCCGACTAATCTAGACCATAGACCTATATATGCTCTCGACTATTCCGATATCACAGCTGGCTCCTATCTCCCGTTTAACGATCCACGCACACGATCTTATGGCGCCAAAATAAATACGACACCATCTAGGTCACGTGATTGAACCGCCTTCATGCTCAAGGTCTTATATACCTAAGACACACTCGCCAAACAAGTCCAAACCGTCCGATTCTTGACGGTTCGGGCTAATATCAATTTTCATTTTGTGTGTTATCGGTGTGACTAGGAATTTTCTTGTGCATATGAACATCTATCTCTATGATTGTACATGATTGTGTAGAAATTGATTACCACGTGCTCTCGACGTTGCGCAGATACTAAGCACGACGCTGTTTTCCCAAAGTGCGTCTAAATGCTAAAATTGTTTTTGTAAAATTATTCACAAGCTGTAATCTGTAATCAAGTAATAAATTGAAGGAAAAAAAATCAACCTCGTCTGCACAATCGCGTTATAAAGCTTGAATTATATGATGTTAAGATGTGTCAAGAATAAAAATGACACTGGATACGACGTAGACTTTCAGATTTGATATGAAAGTGGTTATCCACGTACCACCGAGAGAAAATAATGATTTGTTTGGAACTTGATCAATCGCTGTTTTTTGTTTTTTGTTTTTTGTTTTTTGTTTTGGTCTTCTTGTGGTGAGTTTTCAGGAAAAAGAAGGCGATGAGAGTGTGATACTGTTTCGTCTCCTCCTCCTCCTCCTCCTCCTATCCCTTACCATCATTCCCACCTCCTCATCTTACCAACCTCGTGATTAAATTAGAACAAAACATCAGCCTCGGTTTCCATGGTGATGCTAGAACGACGCGCGAATTATCGCAAGATACCCCACGACGGAACAGACAGGGGAGTAAGAGGAGAGAGAAAACACAATCTGGTGGCTGTGTTACTACCATGTAGGGTTACGGTTTCGTTGGATATAAATTGCTTCTTGTTAGTTATTTGGTAAACAAATTGAAAGAAATTGCTAAAATTGTAAGCCATCAAGGATAACTTGAAATATATACCATGAATATGCGCACAACGCTTGATACATTATACAGTAACCACGTTTTTACAGTCACTCTATTTAAGCAGGCGCCATGGTTAGTTATTTGTATATAGGTAGTTCGCGTGGGACCTAAAGTGTGTCTTTGAGTCTTTGCAAGTATTTACTATTCTCGCCCCTTTGCTCCGAGGTAAACATGACTTGAGATTATGTTAACATTCATTCATTCATGAGATGGAACACACTATACAGCATAAGTTGATTTCCATAGGGGTCCCCCATGCACCTAAGTACCAATCGCGCATTTTGATCGCCGTACGGCAGAGAAATAAAACGATCACATTTTGACATTCTGCCGCTGTCGTCTGTTCAATATGCCTCAATCCATCTCTGATTTGACGTACTTTATCTCTTTTCGGTCTCCGTCATGTTCCAAGAAAATGCAGAAAATGGAAATGTATGGCTTGCGCGCCAGGAGATGTAACCCATTTTTCACCTGAAATATTTATTATCCTAAGTTTTAGTTAAGCAAACACAACAAGCTGAAAGTATATGGCTTTTCTTAAATCAAAGAAAAAATGAGAAAAATGTTTTTAGGGTATAACTGCACACGGCTTTAAAAAGCAAGCACTCCGAGATTCGAAACAAACACAACTCATTGTTTTTTCTTCCCTATATTCAAATCTGCGATAGTTGTTATATTTGCATCTCATACACTCTAAAACATGTTGGGAAGGGTTTTACCCAACAAACATGCATGTTCCATTTTTATCCAATTTGGGATAAAATTTTACCCAGCACTTTTACTGAATGATATCTGTCATGAAACGATCCCGGGTGAGGAGCTTCGAATATAACGTCATCCAGGCTTACTTCACAACGGCAGATATTCCAACATTCCTTCCTATAGTGGTCTTTGCTTTCATCAAAAGAACACGGTGTAAGCTTATTCCAATTTCGTAGCCATCACCGCGGTAAATTTTGGTTTCCAAACGGGGTTGCTTGCACTTGTACTGCTCCACCAAAAGTAATTGCATTCGGAAACAGAATGAACTAATCAATGGATATGGACATGGGTGGATGGATTGTTTAAAACGAATGCAGAGGAGATTAAGGATGGAAATGGTTTCTATTATATCATAAATATTGAGCCAGGGCCGGATGGCAATTACATGCACGCAGTGGATCCAATCCCGAGTCGAAAGGAATCCTCCACAGGATGAACTCAATACACCAACGGAATTGTTGGTGTATTGCCTGAGTCACTCTACGGTAGCTTACTTAAAGCTCTTTTTTTTCTTATTTCTCTTGTTTCATCTTCCAGTTCCATCCCTCCATTTATTCAGTGATGTTTTCAACAGCATGAAATATTTAGAGGCACTGTTTTTTCGTTGCTGCCTTCGACATCGCAAGTGCCCTGTATTCTATTCTGTTGAAACATCACTCATGTAACTTGCTCGAACCCCCTTCTCTCTCTCTCTCTCTCTCTCTCTCTCTCTCTCTCTCTCTCTCTCTCTCTCTCTCTCATCTTTCTGATTTGTCTACAAAGCATGTAGTGGTTGTTTTTCTCCATCTCCTTATATAATGTGTGTGTTATACAAGCCGACCAGAACCAGAGGGAGGGGTGTAATGGTAGAAGCTATTGCAAGTTGTTGAGGGTGTTGACACCATTATACATGTGCACCAACAGTATACAAACTGATATAATGCCGCCTGTGTTTGACATATTGACGCAAGTGACAAATTCAATGAATTTCATATTTCTCACATTAAAGACAGCAAAAAAGATATCCAAACGATATCATCATGAAAGTTCATCTGTAATGGACATAAGATGTTGTAGAGTTAAACTTTTGATCTCAAAGTTGATATTTCCTGACATTTTTGGGAGAAATTTCATGAAACATCACTTTTTTCAATCGGCCAAATTTGGCATCACTCTTGTTTGGAGTGATCTCCATTACCTTGTCCAGCAGGACGTGGCTGCGATACAATATTGGGGGCTCGTCGGGGATCATTCTTCAGCTGGTAGACCGAGAGATAGGGGGCGCCACCACAGATCTGACTTTTATTTCCAGAGCACTCCAGATTGCACAAGGACTCGTTGTTCGTCTTCTCTCGCTCCAGACCTGAACCGCAGTAACATTCGCTGTAGTATTGAAGACCCGCATATAGAAAATTTCTGCAAAGATATAAAACGATTAAAAAAGGGTATTTATGCATTATTATTAGGATTATTATGGTCTCTGACAACAGTTGCTTTGTAGGCTTTTGCAGACGTCAACGTTATGGAAGTGGCTACCTGTAACCAGGGATATACTACGTACATCATGTACATTGTATTATGCTTCAACACGTCATCCTACAAGATAAAAAAAGACACTTTCCACTGCACCATTTTCTTTGGTGATCATCTTATATTTATTTTGAAATTCTTACTCAGAGACGTGATTTGCTAATGTGATCTTGAAATGAACACCACACAAACGATCGCGCAAAATGTGATAGCTGATACAATGTGTATAATAGGATTATTCATACATGAACGATTTGCAAACAATGTAAGTTTTGAAATTACGTTTGCACTAGCAAACAGCAATGGAAAGGGATAGGTTTGGAAAGTTATATATTGAAAGTACGACTGCATTATCGTCCTATTCGTCTGTATTATACTTCTTTTTTCAAATGAATATCATGAATTGATTATAAATATCCATTTCCTTAACGACTTTCTCTTTCACGAGCGGATGCGGACTTGAAGTACTGCAGTTTCAATTTCCTTGGATGATCGTAAATAAATTATTCATATTTTGGATGCTAACTCAAGCTTTGCATGGCCTTTCTATCCTATTCAACCTCTTTTCATAATTCAAGGCCTCCATCTGTAGGGATTCGTCTGCCATGCCAAACTCTTACATCTTTAATTTATCTATTACTGTCTCCAACAAGCGCTAGCAAAAACAAACAGGCGAATTATTTATACTGAAAATGGTGAGCACAAGGAAGGGGAGAGGAAAGAAAAGAAAAACGCCAAAGAAGGATGAAATAAGTGGTAGGAATACATGAAAAGGGCTGCAGGGTATGGCTATGAGGAGAGATGGCAGCAGTGGGGTAGTGTCGATCCAGATATTGAGGGGGGACGCCCGTCTTACTCGGTGGATACAATGCGAATAAACAACGCCATTGATTATAGGGGTAGGGTGCGTGGGAGAGGACTGTATCATCATCTTTTTTTTCATGTTACCTTCCCCTCTCATTTTTTTTTCTCTCTCCCTCTCTTATAATTTTTCTATTATTTTTTCCTCTTCATTTCATTGGGGAGGAACACTTGCCCCGTGTCTCCTGTAGCTACCCTAAATGACGGAAGAGAGAAGCAGAGGAAGAAGAAACGAGTGCAATATAAACATCGCACAGGTTCAAGAGGTGTTTCGTCTCTGCACTCTTCTCTCGCAGCACACCGTGCATGCAGACGACAGCTTGCTACGTCATAGAATCCCGCAGGCTTTTTGGCGGTTAAACTCGACGCGTGAATATATAGATCCAGAAAATCAAGAGGTGACAAGGTATGGAGATCACATCGACTTGTGAGATCCACGTCTGGGGTTTACCTACCGTTTCTTTAGTAGTACCTTCAGTAATACAATAGAATTGTCTTGTGATAAGTGAAGCCTTTGTTCTAGATTTGCCAAACAGGCCAAAATACCAGTTTCCACTTTTGTGTTATATATATGCTTACAATGACAAATGTAAACCTCATTCAATTGGTAAAAATCGAAGTAGCAACAAAAGAAAAAAAGGAAAAAAAGACATAATGAAGCTTTTCGACTCATCACAGGCAATCGTAAGAATGAAATCGACATCTGGAACCCCAAAATACATTTAGGAATTATATCTAAAGGAGGAGATCGCGAAAAATAATAAAATAATAATAATAATAATAATAATAATAATAATAATAATAATAATAATAATAATCATAATCATCATCATCATCATAATAATAATAATAATAATAATAATAATAATAATAATAATAATAATAATAATAATAATAATAATAATAATAATAATAATAATAATAATAATAATAATAATAATAATAATAATAATAATAATAATAATAATAATAATAATAATAATAATAAAATAATAATATAATAATAATTTTGTTTACCCTAGGTAGCCTCATTAGCAAGCAAAGCAGTTACTAACTCTAAAAGTGATTACTTCGATCAGAGAATATCAGAGATTAATGACATTCATTGATATCAAAGAGTATAAGGCAATATCAAATAGTAAATCCATTCTTTTTCGCGATGCGAATCAGTATTGTATGTTAGTTTTTTAAATATACTCGCTCTTCGCTTTCTCTATAATATCTTTGATTATGCGATGGACTGTATAGGACAGTATCAGACAGCGCTTTAGTGTGTTTTTGATGAAGTTCATCTATCTTTAATGCATCCTTATTTTTCGAATCAGTCCGGTGATCACCCTCGGGAGTCTCTCTCTCGATCACGGGGTCGTAACCACTGCATCCAGAGACATGACCAGTCGAGTGCACTCAGGATCCGTTCACACTGGTTCTCTCAACGAACACACTCATGACAGTCATACATGGGCCCTGTTTCATAAAACTTGTCATCAATGACAAGTTGCAATAATTGATATATAAGCTAATGAAATTCTTGCATCTGATTGGATGAGAGCAAATTTGTCGGTAAAAATCACCAACAAGACACTTGATGAAACGCCCCACTGTTATGGTTGATCATCGGTTCGTAAGGACTACAGCGAACAATGCGACACGTCTACTGCAGAAGCCGTTCACATTGGTTCATTGAATGTCAGTTGCCACCGTGGTTATACCTATTTCATACTGGCAATACTGAAATTAGAATTACCTTGTATTAAAATGTCGATTTTTTTTTCATACGTTTTGATAAAACCTGCCTTCCACGGAGCTTAAACATACATTACAGGCAGGTGATGAAACATGAAACCAAAACTATTTAGAAATTAATGGGGAAAAATTAACCAATTTCATGGTCTTACTAGCCAATCTCTTCGTTCTCCGAATATGAGCCGAGTTCGTTGGATGAAAAATTGACGTGTAATGAAATATTTAATTCTTGGCAATGCCTTTATATTAAACTCGGTATTGAATATCAAACTGAATGAAACTGTACACACATAGCAATAGTGTCGAATGTATATAATGTCACACGAATGTCCATTCATCTCGTTTCCAATGTTTTCTTAAAGAAAAGTAGACAAATTTTATAAAAAGTGTAACATTATCTTGCACTTGTAAATGAGAACTGTATCTTTAGCGCTTTTATATATAGCGATATTGGAGTGTTTATATTATTGAGAAATATTATCTAATCAAATTAGTATCTTGGAGGGACATATAGTACAAAGCACATGTGAGAAATAGGCCTCCAGAAATTAAAAAGAGAAACATGGAGAATATACGATATCATCGATCTGTTTTGCGACCTTGACAGGCATCAAGTAATAATATCACGATCACGTTGATCGTCACGTTGATCGTCACAAGTAAGGATCGATAACTCATGGTCGATATTTAGTTGGCTAGACCAACAAGTACGCAAGGGAAGACATTTTCTTTAGGAATACGAGCTCATTTTTCTGAATAACATTTTGCTCTGAGTGGTTTATTTTTTGTTCGATATCTATGCGCGAATGAAACAGTTATGTATCAAAGAATGCTACATAGTAACCATGGTAACGGGAAAATCCGTCTACATCTTGTCTTGAATCCCCATCGTCGACTGCTACTTTTCAGTTTTTGTAAGATATGAAGTATAAATGTCAACCTATGCGTAATATGAAATTATGCATTAAATATAAGCGAATAATGGTCAATAGAATATTCAAATTAAACATTTTCTGATTTCGCCTCCGATATAAGAAATATGTATATTAATGAAAACAAGCACTACGTAAATAGGAGAGTAAAATTAAGCTAATAAGCGTCACGATTTCCAGATTCTAATGAGTTTAGATAACCACCCGCAGAATGTTTATGCATTTGTGAATTAAAATAAACACTTATTTGTAGATTTTAAACCAACCAGCAAAATAACTTTTATAAATAGCAACTGTCTTTTCCAGGCATTTCCTCATACTGTATGTGATACGTATGCAATCAAAACATATCTATTAAAGTTGCCAAGTATTATCCATACGGATCACTGTCTTGGCTTGGGGTCATAACATATTTATACTCGGCATTGTGGGAGCACTGTGGTACACTGGTGAAGGCTCTTGACTCTCATACGAGAGGTCCTGGGTTCGATCCTCCCTGGGCGCTTACATCCTTGGACAAGATGTTTTACCCACATTTGTCCCTCTCCATCCAAGTGTAAATGGGTACCTGGCAATTGCTGGGGTAATAATAATTGCAGGGCCCTAAAGAAGAACAGCGTTGATGCTGATGGGGCTTCCCTGGGAAAACAAAATTATTATTAATATTATTCAAAACTAGTACTGCCATTTCTAAAAAGGCTCTGAGAACCAGAAAAAGAGATCGATTTAGTTTAGAATTTTGTTTTTAATGCGGAGCCGGATGGTAGTTTAGCACCCCATACCAGTGACGTAGCATTGGTCCAGAAATAATTGTGGGGGCACTATAGCATCAAAATGCGACTTAACATTATTATTGATTAGAGTGAGGATATAGGGTCGTAGCGTCTTTTTCAAGTTCCCCATCCCTTTTCCCTTCTTTCTTTTACATTCCCCCCCCCCCTTTTCTCGCCATTTGATCGTGACACGTACCCCTGTGCCCCCAGTAGCTATGCCAATATCATCAATAATTAAGCCTCTATATCAGAGATGAGGGCTATAATCAAATACAAATTACCCCAACCCTCATATTAATTGAAAATTTATTAGTGGAATAATGGGTATGGCATTCATACGAAACAAAGTCTGTGCAATCAATAATATTACTGGTAGCAGATATTAAGCGAGAGAAAGACGTAAATAATAAGAAAATAATATGATTTAAAGGAGTAGCAGCAGCAGCAGCAGCAGCAGTAGTAGTAGTATAGTAGCAGACTGTATTGGATAAGTTGTTATTAACTTTCACAAATTCCATTTCACCAATTGAGAACAGAACGTTACATAAATTTTTAAGCATGGAAATAGATGCCAGTAATAAAACACATTACAAGCAAGAAAAATCAATAACAATATATCAATCAATTTTTTTCATCCAAACATCAATAGTTTTTAGGTATTATAGGCTTATTAAAGTGATTTGGTAACTTTGTAGAGGCTTGATAAAATCTGAGCTGCCTGGCCTTACATGCTATCAGTGTATGTAATATGGTGTAAAAATGAAGGCCAGGGAAAAAAAAAACACGTCAAAATCATCATGTGCTTCACAAAAGTAAACACGTGCAAGTGACCGGAAATGCCAGACTCATTTCCTCCATAGACTCAGTGTTAGACTAAAGCGTAAACTATGGCCATACGCTTTCGTAAATGGGAGTATTCAGTCATAGATATCTTAATAATAGCAATATATATTTGAAAACCTTTCTATGCCTGGCTATTTATTTATCCTTCTGAACATCATTATACAAGACAGATATCAAAATTCAACAATTTATTAAATCAAGCCTCCACAAATCCCTTTAAAACTGTTGGGACTGTGGACATAGCGCTCACATTTGTTAGCAGAACACACTGCTCCTGCTCGCCGATTGAAACTATAGATAAATTAAGTGAAATGAAATTGTCGATCTGATTTATGGCATGCAGTTAAAGAGCTTTCGCGTCGGATTTCTCTTGATTTATAAAAGTGCTGAGAGTAATTGGGTTAATTCATTCGCATCAGTGCGTCCACTTCACAGGCTCTTATAGTATATGAAGTTGAAAATCCATAACCCTATGAACAAAAAAAAAAGAGCGAGAAACACAGATACATGAATACATAAACAATAGATAATGGGCCTTACTGGACACTTGACATGCTTGGTGCTCTGAATAACACAATAGTCACATGGCTCTCAAGTAATTTTCCGGTCACCTCATTAAACGAGTGTTTCTTTTTTCCCCCTTTCTTGCTTTTTTTTTTTTTTTTGAGGGGGGTGTAATTTCTCTCTCTAGAGTAATTACCTATTGTGCGATTTAATTTTACAATTTATGAATTGGGCGGACGAAAATCATATCAAGCACCATTAGGCTAATTACAACCTATTCATTCTGAGTGAAGCTTGTAGCCATAATCGCCTAGAAACAAGTAAAATATTTACAACTCACTGGTTTTGTAAACATGTAAAGTGGAGCCTCTAGCTTTTTTCGTATATTTGCTACAGAATTTATTTGTTTTCATATTACTGTCTTATCATTTGAATTTACCATTTTTTAGTATTGGATATCTATACAGTGCGTCCCAGAAAAAAACGAACACTAAAACAAATAGGCCAGGAGCCTGTCCCGAAATAGTCAACCCATTTTACATATGAGATTTTACCCCTGAAAGTTGCTAAGACCATCCATGTCATTCAAAAAAAGCTTGTCAGCTCGAACAAAGCCGCTGGGTTAGGCCCCTAGAGCCCCCGAAAGGGGCCCCAAAGTCGGGTCGATTTCAACCCATCTTACATATGCGCCAAACTTTGTCAGAATTAAGGTGTATGATTATACATTACCAAAACACCAAAACTGACAAAATTTTCCGTCGGGATGGGTTGTCAGACCGCCCCTAAAAATTGGGGCAAATTTTTCCCCTTAAGGCCCATGGACCAAATTTTATCAGAAGGAAGAGTTATGGGTGTACATTACAAAAATATAAAAACTTACAAACATTTCCATTGGGAAGGGGGTGTAACACGCCCCTGAAAAAACACCAAAGTGCCCCTAAACCTAGCTTTGCTGCCCAAAATGCTCTGGATGTAGAGAAAAACTATTTTTGGGCTTTACAACCTTGATAACTCCAAAGTGTATCTTTCAATTCATGTCAAATTTACTTATTGCAATCTTGAGTATTGTATCTTTCTTGGGGTGAAATTTGGTGTCAAATGATCATTTCAATAATAATTTAATAAATTGTAAAAATTGTATTGCTTTTTCAAAAGTAGTCAAATGATATTGTCAAGGAGGTAGATCTGCGTTGACTATGATGAAGACGATGGTGATCAGGAAAAACTTGACGATGGCAACGATGACTAACCAAGAGGATGACAGGCATGACAGGAAAGGGTAGAACAGGTCCGGTCAGAATAGGAACATGAAATCAAACAGAATTAGCATTCAGAAGCATGACGAATAGTCGACGGAGCATGAGAGTTGAGTGTAGAAACGATTCTGTTCTGGAACAGTTCATAAATGTAAAACCATGATAACTCAGGTATATTTAGGAATGGTATCTGAAGGATGGCGGGAACAAAATACAGCCGTATAGTCAAAGTATGAGCGACAGAGATTAAAAACAGGAATTGTCCGCAAAATGCAGGAACTGCTTTTCACAAAATGATGAGTAGAGATATAAAGAAGCAGGAACAGTTCATCGAAGTAACATGTTGTCAAAAGTATGTAATCGGCATCAGCAGAAAAGTTAGCAATATCAGGAAACACAGTAATAATATAATGGTATCGAGCGGGATGGCGTTAACTGCTTCACGCTGCCACCACTGTGACACTCTAAAATAATTGTTCTTCAGTGATGAATGGTGTTGCGTGGAGGTGGAGTGTTAATCACAACAGATGAAAATATGAAGATGAAATCATAGTGTTCAAAAAAATCTTCACTTTATTACTGAAATAGTGAAAATACAAGTTGGTATGACGTCCCTAGGAAGCAGTTATAACTTTGTACTCCTATAGGTATAACGCCATCAATATAGATTGGCAGATGTATTAAAAGTCCACACCGGATGGTGGACTAAGGAGAAAAAAACTAACATTCTGCAATTCTTGAACTATATATATATACTCTGTACCAAGTAGGGGAACAAAGAGTTAGCTGTGTGTGTCCAGAGAGGAAGTGAGTGGTCAGAATGTAAACAAGAGGACCACCTGTACCTCGTAAATAAACTCTTCTGAGAAGGTGGGGGTGATGTTGCATATATTGATGGATTATTATTCTACAACTTTTACCTCTTACAATATTACAGAGCTGAAAGTTATTACGATGATAGGGATAAGGAAGTTAATAATAAGTGCAGAATTCAATCAAAATGTATATTTCATTCTTTAAAAACACACACACAAAAAAAACTAATTTATGACGCTGATTGTTCAACATACATTGAAAATAATCACTGAACAACATGGGTTGACCATCGGACCACCTGACCACTTGCCCTATGGTTTATCCAGGATAGGGTGGAGCCAGCGTATGTATATAGCCCCCCCCCCCCCCCACCCTTTGGAGGCCGAGAAAAAAGAACATTACGAATATATTTAAAGTCAATGTATATTTCTACACAATGTACATATCTTTTTGCAGGGTCTCGGACATGCGGGCAACCCATGCAGGTATATTCCTTCATCTCAATGTCAGGGGAGGGTTCTGCCCCATCCCATCTTTGAATTTCTGGACACGCCATTGCCGTGCCTCGGGACTGAATGGCGGCAAGGAGAGAATGGGCGGGTGAGAGCAGTAAGAGGCCGCTATTTCCTCCCCCAATTAGATCAATGAAGGCTTAAGATGAAACCGGATAGAGGTACCGTTATGCCCCGTACATATAACTCCACCTGTCTCCGGGCGACGTGGCGCCGTGTCGCACATGCCGAGTGTGTCGCAGGGTTTCGGGTTGAACCTTTGCATGTATGCCAGCCATGTAGGCCAGCCATGTACGCCAGCTATTAACTGGGCAAAGCGCTCTGTGCACATAATATTTCGTGGTTATGAGAATACATTAGCATGGAATGTGCTCGGGTGAAGATGACTTTTCAAAGAAACGTGATAGGAGCAAAGACATCCATAGAGAGGGAGAGGGGCAGGGAAATAATGAAAGAAAGGGAAAGAGAAAGAGAGAGAGAAAAAAAGGATTTGTGATAAGTTGATATACACACACACACACACACGCACACCCACACACACACACATTATACTTACATGTTGTTCGTGTTCTTATGATTCTCTTAATTTTCTTCTCCCAGATAGCTGCCGACAAAAGGCTCAGTTTCGCTTGCCTGATGAAGCAGTCGTGCAGCAAGGAACCTTTTAACCCCAAACTTTGTGGTTTACTCTCACCTTGAACATAAGCCTGTGTTGTGCTTTTAATGATCACTTGAAAACCATGTACACCAATTTGTATGATATATCAATGCAAATTTAGGCGTATGGAAACTTGAGATTCAACTGTTGTTTATTCAGCTAGATAATTACTATAGGCCCCGTTGCAAACGAAGCATTATTTCGACTGCGTCATTACCAGTTCTAATCAAACGTGTAAAGAAAATTAGGCCTTACGCCAGTAATTCAAAGCAATGTTTGCGCTATTTATTATGTTGTACTATACCACTCCGTCATGACGCGTCAAAGACGGTGCCAGTTGCTGACGCAGTGCTACGTCAACAAATGAAGCCTCGCGTGCAACGGGCATAATATGCCACCACATAAACCTTCTCTGTGAGAATTAGGAGCCTTGAATGGCATGCTAACCGTATATAGGTGCTGGTATTTCATGGTAGTACTTGACACTGGTAACGTAAAGCTATACGTATCCGACCTAACACATTAAAAGACCCACCTGAGACGTGACCTTTTTGTTTTCCTTTCAAAATGTTACCTGAATGACGTGCATTTGCATCCACATAACACAAAGCGTAAAGCGAAAGAATTTCTACACATTCACACGCAACACTTGACTCAGGTGTTCTTTAATGCGTCTAGCGTTGCGTGTGGCGCCACGTACCCCCTTTCACACGCAACACTTAACGCATTAAAGACCACCTGCTATAGCCGTTTTTAAATATTGACTGAACTGTGTGTATTTGCAGCTTCACAACACAGCTGAACGTGACTAGAATATGGCGCATCTTGTCACTTTCACATGCAGTGACAAGCAATAATTAACGCATAATATAAAACCCACCAGATATTCGTCTGTAGCTTTACAATGTTAACTAGCGACCCGTCTCCTTGTATTAAAAATACAGTTGAGTTCTCAGTGCTCGTGCGATCACACCGTGAAAGAAGCTGTATGGAAGCAATCGGGAAATGTTAAGTATGTAGTACCCAAGAATTAGTGTAACCTGTGAGGTTTTGGAATCATCAAAATGATGAGAAATGTTAGCACTCTTCCTGAAAGTCACAAGCAATGTACAAAGAAATGTTTATATGGGACTACACACACACACACACACACACACACACACACACACGCACACACACACACACACACACACACACACACACACACACACACACACACACAATGTGGCATGAAAGTTAGGTTTAAACTTTCCAGGTATTTCGCGTTATGTTTTGAATATTAGGGCATTTGAAGAGCAATCCTTTTCAGGGGACATTTGCTCTATAACATTCTTCCAAACTGGTATATAAAATGAATGAGAAAGCTCAGAAAAGATTTGTCACCTTTAAACAGCGTGTATTTGTATTGCAGCTACAGTATACAAAACACATACCCTGTACCACTGATAAACAAAATAGTCGTGAAATGTAAATACCTGGATGTCTATGCATGCTGCTTTCAAGGTTATTTTGGACGGATTAAAATATTGCCCCGAGGCGAATCAAAGACGGCAACATCAGATAGTGCATGTATTACAATAAACCATCTTATTCCTAAAATGTTGGGTGGGTGGGTGAATATCAGTATTTCAACGTAATTACTGTGTTTAAGGAACAGTTGTTAACCATAGGCCACACCAATGTAATATTTGCATGCCTTATGGACAACTTACTATTTGAACTGTACAGTTGTCTATGCGGTGCCCAGAGACTTTTTCTCAATGATTTTTCTGTAGCTCACGAAATTAAACATTACGAAATCTACAGGACCTTTGATAAAACAAAATCTTCATAATGAATGATTTATCGCCTGCATCTTCTTTTGTGATTTCTTTACCATATTTTCACTTCAATTTCATGGCGACATGATGTATGATAAGCTTTTTTCTGCTCTCTCTCTCTCTCTCTCTATTTCAATTTAGCTTCACTTCTACTTTCGTTAACAAAAATCACGTAGGTTTTACATATTTCTCTGTTCACTTTGAAATCGTCGTCTTCATCTGCGTGTGCGTGTGCGTGTGTGTGTGTGTGTGTGTGTGTGTGTAGGGAGGAGAAATATCGGAAGATATGTAGAGAGAAGAGGATGGGGTCGTATGAGAAAAAAATCAAGATATTGGTGAAGATAAATCAGAAGAGAGAGAAAGAGAGAGAGAGAATGTACAAAGAAGGATGATTAGCACGGAAGGTAGGGGCAGGGTGATTTAAAGTATTTAAAATACAGATAAAAAGAGGAGAGGACATAGAGAAAGAGAAGGAGAGACAGAAAACGCACAGACACAGATAGAGGAACACGGCATACACACAACAGACAGACCACCAGTGTGCGTGTGGGTTTGTGTGTGTGTGTGTGTGTGCGTGAGGTGAGAGGTTGATGTAGAAACAAGTGCAGACGTCATCTGAAGACCTTACTCCATCCTCAACTTAATCTCTTGATCAGACAGCCTGCCCTCAGGCTACATCCATACAAAGCGGCACTCTCAGAAACACGAGACATCTCAAAAAAGGGCGTTTAAAGGTGCTTTTTTATCATTCCAGAAATAGTTGCTGAAAGGGCCATTAAAAAGAACTTGCACATGGTAAGGCATCGATAACATAATGCAGGTAAGTGCTTATATTTTGTTAAGTGTTTTAGAGAGCAAAACTTATAACATATGCTTTTGAATAAAATTTTCTTAATTCTTAAACATGGCAACCAAGGAAAAAAGTACCTGCCATTTATTTTCCATTTATTTATTATCTATTATTTATTTTCCATTTTCTATACATACTCAAATTTAATCAAATTCAGTATAGTATCACATATCGATCAGTAGAACGAATCTTTTTATTATTACCACAGGATAGGCTATCGATTGATTATAATGCTATACAAAAGGCGATGGAGAAATGATATCAAGAAATTGCAGTCATTTGTATCATGAGTCCAGAAAACGAGGGGGCACTGATGTCATGGGGCACTGGTGTCATGGGACACTGGTGTCATGGGGCACTGGTGTCATGGGGCACTGGTGTCATGAAACACTGGTGTCATGGGACGCTGGTGTCATGGGACGCTGGTGTCATGGGGCACTGGTGTCATGGGGCACTGGTGTCATGGTACACTGGTGTCATGGAACACTTGTGTCATGGGGCTCTGGTGTCAGGGGGCACTGGTGTCATGGAACACTGGTGTCATGGGGCACTGGTGTCATGGGGCACTGGTGTCATGGGACACTGGTGTCATGGAACACTGGTGTCATGGAACACTGGTGTCTTGGGACACTGGTGTCATGGGGCACTGGTGTCAGGGGGCACTGGTCTAACCAGGTGGATGGTAATGTGTGAGAGAACAAGGTGTTAGAGTGCCCTCCCCCCTCTCCCGTTTTTTTTTTCTCTCTCTCTATCTTTTGGCATTCGATTGGGGGCTTGCGCCCTCATGCCCCCATCCCCGTGGCTACCCCGCTGATTAACTTTTACTCACTGAATTGGAGAAGTTAATTTCATTTCATTTTCAATTAATTTATTTCCCTCTCTTTGAAAAAAATAAATATTTACAATACATCTTTCATAGTTGATTCCAGATAAGAAAAAGTGAGGAAATCATAAAAAGCGGAGTAGGCTTGTTCGAGATGATTCCCTGAAAATAAAATTGAAAAATTTTCAAAACAACAAAACCTAGAACGAATATCCTAAGCTACGATAGGACAGATTGAATAAAGAATAAAAGAGAGAGGAGAGGAGAGAAAATTAGATTTTAGGAATAATATATTTTTTTACATTATAACCCTTTTATGTCATTTGAATAGAACAAAATTTAGCTTAAAGAGTTTCTTTACCAACATATTGATTTCATTAAGCTGTGAAACAAATCATGAGATGGAAACCAGCCTACGTATTGGGAGAATTACGCGTGAAGGCATGGTGTGCCCTAATACATTGAATAAGGTAGTGTTCGTATCATTACAGGTTTAATTTGGTGTCGCGTGAGATTGTTGCATTTGGCACGTAACTCATGAATACTGGATGAGACTGGAATGAAATTATTCATTATGTTTACAGCATCATCCATGCCATCTCAGAGACGCTTCTCGTGCAAAAAATGGCGTGACTTTTACGCCAGTATGGAAGATGAAAGATTATGAAGAAGAGATAGGAATATGGTGCACGAAAAAAAGACAAAAAGGAGCATAATGTCTATTACGTCTAGATGGGATCGTTAGATACTTAGAGCAGATCGTGATAAGTTATCATGAAGCTTCGAACTTCGTTTATAGCTCTCTTTTTGGTAGCTTTTGTTCTGATTCTTTACCCAAAATGTTTGAACGCATTACTGCCCTCATGATTCAGGATTGTCTGAAAAGAAAGGGAAATGTAGCACAGAAATTTTCTTGCAATGGGCAGATGGGGAGGGGAATTGGCCCCCTTCTACATTGACCTGCCTAAGCATTAATCATGACGATATCATATTAATAAGATATATTTCTGCAAATGAATTTCTCTTAATGCAGAGAGTGAAAATTCACTAGTTTTAAGAGTCATATTAGAGATCACTTCCTTCAGAGTTGAATTCACTTCAAATCATAGTGGAATCCACTCCAAAGTAGTGGTTGAAATACTCTTTTGAGTGGAATCCACTATTCAAAGTGTGGATTCCACTCCAAACGAAGTGATCCCTCATGTGAACCCCCCAAAAGTGATTTCCACTCTATTATAACTATAGAGATGAGCTCACCTTTTAGTACAATATTGAAGGCACGTCTCAATCGTCATTTTACGTAGGTCAGTGGTAAAGGCTCCTTTAAGGGTTCGCTGCTTCGGTTGAATTGCATCGGGGTAACAGCCAACGTAAGAAGCTGCCAAAATGAAAGTGAAAATAAATGAGAAATTTATTGAGCAAACGATAAAAATTGAAATTACGACGATGTTTTGATAATCCTTTATTAGTTCGGGGTATATTTAGTTTGGAAATTTTATTCATCTTGTAAGTTACAGTTTTCATAATATGTTTTGCAAGCTTTGCGATAAGGTTCGTTTCCATTACAAACCTACTTTGGTCAGTGTTTGCTTTAAAAAATGAGCATGAGATATACTGATCGAAATGAAATATTATGTAAAATGAGGGAGTTTTCATATGGCATTGAGCCATGAAATGTATATAGGCCAGCATCCGCTCCCTGGGAACCTAATTATGCCACTGAAAATTGTGATAACCCTTTTTTTTTTCGCTTGTCAGCGATTTTTGAGACCTGCCCCCAGTTAAAACATGATAACTCTTACACCATGCCCGCCCCCCCCCCCCCCGCCGCATTAAAGAATATTGGATCTGCTATTGAAAAAGTAGTGGTTGTTTTTGATACAGGGCCTACCATGAAAATGTTTGTTTTTGCCCCTCCCCTGGTCGAGGAATGGTTACTCCGCCACTAGAAGAGATTGCATTACTACATGGGTCACTGTCAAATGTAGCAACTACTACGTTCAGACTATTCTATCAATGAACTATATTTCATAAACAGCATCACGTCAAATAAAAACATGATTTACTCCACCAAAATGATTGTTTGAACCTTTACTAGAATGCACGGAAATGTACCAACTGACAAGAGAAATGTTTTATTGACGATTGATGCATTATTGATCAAGGTATGCATATCAATGTCCTTTGGAAGCGCATGGAAGCGTTATCTCATTATGTGACTATCCGCTCAACAAGAACGGATTATTATTATTATTATTATTATTATTATTATTATTATTATTATTATTATTATTATTATTATTATTATTATTATTATTATTATTATTTTTTATTATTATTATTATTATTATTATTATTATTATTATTATTATTATTATTATTATTATTATTAAATATAAATAGTGGTATTATTTATGAGAAGAAACGTATTTCGATCTTTCTCATTGTTCCAATAATGTATTGTAGAAGAGTGGACTATCATCTGTAACACTTACGACTCCCAGAATTGCAAAATGCATCGTCTCGATTCATTAAAATTGCATACTAGCCCTAAGCTCTGATCGGAGTACTGTATTCCCCGAAGAACAGAGGAACATACTGTCCATTTCTCCGTCCAAAACAATATACTATACACGCAGTGAATCCTCTTTCACAGTAAGTCATGATAAGGTGAACTCGACAGCGTGCGGCACTGCACAAACGCAGGTTGTTAAATGTATGCATGCATAATAGTATTACAAGAACTGGTTTTAGTAGACGTATCATCCATCTTCATGCACTGCTGTATAATATATGCATGTTGTTTAAAACAGTGAGATCCAACGGAAATCATTATAAAGATACTCAATTCATAGAGGTTTAACTATGAAGGTCTTTATTGCATTGCAGTACGACGCCCTATATTTACTCGTAAGTAAATATCATGAGCAATTAGTAATTGCTGATTTTATAGTAGTTATAGTGCTGATCGTTATTGTAGTTTCTACTCAAACCGACAGATAGCCCACAGTGAATATAACGTCATTTTTTTTTCTTTTCTTGTATAAACTTGTTTTCTATTCTTAAGTGCATAGAGACATGCAAATTTGCCTATGTGTTATGCGCTATACAAAAATGTTTAATTATTATTATTATTATTATTATTTTAGTCTCTTGTATGTACCAATAACCAGCACACACTTTTCTATATATATTTTGTAAATTGAACACAAATGACAGAATGGTAATAGCATTTAGTACGAATGCGAGTTGAATATTCGTATCAGTGCATGCACTAATGTATGGCACGTGAAGATCATACAGAGTGGATGAAATGGACTGATAATAACATCTAGGAAATGGAACGTGAAGGAAATTGTGGTGATGCTCAGGACGTGTGAAAGAGATGAAGAGAGAGAGAGAAAGAATAAGAGAAAAGGAGAGTGAGGGGGGACAGTGCAATATAGAGCAATAAAAATATGCTGTAATAAGAATAAGCAGAGTACGTACGCTTGTGTTGTGCAAGTGTCTTTGTACAAAACCCCTGCCCCAATGGAGAGATCGGTAAGGACATGTGAAGAATCACCACAGACAGAAGCAGCAAGAAAGCAATGATCACAAACACAAAGTATGGATGATCGTATGCTAGACAGCAGAAAGAATCTCCTCGACGACTCCTTTTCTCCATGTCTGCCTTCTTGGTTATAGTTCTGTATGAATACATCCTTGCTTTACAGAGTACAATGTTCCCCTCGACTTTACATGAATATATCAGTGATTCCTTTAGACAGTGCAGTTTTCCCCTTGACTCCGGGGAAGACGGGGGTAAACAACTCGACGCTCCAGGAAGTGCATCATTACTTCGTTCAAGGTGGCACTACAACAGATGAATATCACACTCCAACACGACGGTATCAGCCACTTCAGGAGTCGCTACAACACAAAACTCAGTACGGTTGTCTAACGACTTTAAAGAGGCATTTAAATTACAATAACTGAAGTCAAACCAAGAGATAGAAAACGAGAAACATCACGAAGTGGTTTCTGATCTTAGAACGTATCACTCCTTTGTTTTTTTAATAACACGAATAGCAACTTTGACTTCCCCGGTGACTATTTTAGAAAATTATATCTAATGCAGTGATGAGGAGTGAGGATATAGTATCATTACACACGGCCATTATGATGAGGAAAGTGCAGTCCAGAGCGTCATCATCACGAACCCATTATCGTCTGATTATCAACGATTCACGGAACCACTTTCGTTATGAATGTCCTATATATTAATTTATTACAAAAAGACGAAGCACCGTCAAAGCAACTTTAGCGGAATATGTACTATTCGTCAATGAACGTTACGGCACGACTATAACACAGGAAAATCATACACTGTATATGAGTTTAATTAAATCGTGCCCTGCATTGCGGTTTTATGAGAGAATTAATATTTCGTAATCCAATCTATATGAGAACGAATCCCTTATGCCCGTATGTTATCTGTTTGCACTTTGGCTATCTATCAACACTTAATTGCGAGGATCTAAATATATATTATGCACAAGCCATTAGCGCGGTGATCAGGTGATGAGCAACTGGGGATTTGAGTCAATGTTAAAATTAGGCAATTATAAACTGATTGAGCACTGGAGATTGAGAATTCTGTCACCATGTGTGGCATATAATCATGCATAAAAAATATCAACGCAATATATTTATTTCTGACCATAATTACAGTTTTCAAGAAAATAATTTGCACACGTTTTGTATTCTACGAAACTGTAGAGAAGAAGTTACTTGTGAAGGCCGAAAACATTCATAGTGTCTTTTGTTATGTTTAAAAAAAACAATTACTTAAATCTAAACCCTTTCAATGGGAATACATGTATGTGATTATTATTCTCATATGAACATGATTTGAAACAAATATTTCACTATTTGATTGTTGTGTATTTAGGCCTTGTAGCATTATAGATAAAACCCTTACTGATAGGTTCCAGTGGCGTAGCTACAGGGGGTAAGGGGGCACGTGCCCCCGATCGAATGGTGGGAAAAAAGGGGGGGGGAGAAGAAAAATAGAGTAAAGGAAAGGGAGAAGGGGAAGAGAAGGAGAAAAGAAGACGATAGGATCGCTTCCCGCACCCCCTCCCCCATAATCAATGGCCTCGTTAATTCACAATGAAATTTCCGAGTAAAACCGGTGCATCCACCCCCCCCCCCCCCCCATGATGCCAGTGCCTCCTCAATGGCTGAACTCAGGCTACGCCATCAGCTATGCGGTGTTAAGACCCAGTAAAAAAAAAAAAAAAAATTCTTTGTATGTTTTATTAAAACAAAATTTCAAAGATTTGATACACCTTAAGCAAATATGAGGCAACTACGACCTATTTATGCAACTCTATTCAGATTTGAACCAATGGGATCTGAAATATTATTAAACGGAAATAAAAGAAATAGAAATTGTACTTATCAAAGGCTTTTGCAGAAACGGTTTCGTCTAAAAAGCGGCCTTTAATACTATTGTTTCGAAGACCCTACTCCATATTCTAACAGTACTTGCCGCGAATGATATCATTTTGAATGATTGTACATGTACCTTTAATCCCTCAAATGGCTCTATTCTCAAGGTTGTACTGTGCCCTGAGAAATAAGATTCTAAAATAATATCCATCCCCATCAACTTTGCTGGTATTCAGAATCCTCTATTCACGTGAATGTGTAATGCTTTATTTAAAACAAATGTTAAACTGTCTAGGGTTTTGTAACTGAATTTAAAAATTAAAAAGCAGGTTAATTTCTGTATATGAAAAGGCAACACACCATTGTAGTGCTTTATTTAAAACAAATGTTAAACTGTCTAGGGTTTTGTAACTGAATTTAAAAATTAAAAAGCAGGTTAATTTCTGTATATGAAAAGGCAACGCACCATTGATCTTACTCTACGTCTCCAAATGTTTGAATTAGAATTAGATGTATGGATAAACACTTGTCATTTCTAAATAACCAGTTTGTTTTGCAGATTTGCTAAATGAACTCTCTCTCTCCAGTATGATGAAAATGGATCTAATATTGGATTTCGTAGCAGTGCAGCGATAAACATGATCGACTGGTCAAACCCACTGAGTCGTGTCTGGAAGATTTGGTTCCCGATTACGCATGTAAACATGGAGTGCATTGAGCAAAACGAGATGATGACGATCGAAGGGGGAAGACCCTCCATCAGCTGTACTACTAATGATAATAGATGATGCACGATGGAGGAGCGCGCTAGACGCTTAATAACGGATGCTATCAAGCGATGGATGGAAACAGAGAGAGAGAGAGAGAGAGAGATGGGAAGAGAGGTGGAGAGGGGTGAGTGAAGAGAGATTAGTGCAGATTATGATTCTTGCTTAATGATTCACGATCTGGAAATTGAGTGAAAGCAGAAATTACTTCACGCTAGCCATACAGCGCACAGAGTGGTTATTAAAGGACCATTGGTGATCGTTATAAGCATTTAAAGGTTATGTAGAGTACTGACTGTTGAATTGCATCTTGAAATATACCGTCTTGAAGCTATTCTAGAAGACTGATTTTTCATAATTATGAGAAAAAATGATTTGGAACTAGGAGGTTTTGAAGCTATCAAATTTCAATATGATATCTTGTTAAATATCAAAAACACAGTAAATAAATCTGCACACAAATAGGACACATCTGAACAACACAACCATGCAGCAAAATTGTAAAGTTATGATTTATATAGAGTATTTCAAAAGCAAACCTTTTCATGTTCCATTTCTACTATTACATAGGCCCGTTCTATCTCATGGAAATTTAAAGAAATTATATGATTAAGCTAACAACTTGACCGTTGTTAGTACGCAAACTCCTCGTTAAAGGTTTAATATTGAACTAAAATCGCATAATGCGTGGATACTAACAAATTGTCACCTGTCTAAATGCAGTGAAAGTAGAAGGATGAATTGTTAGATCTCATGAATTGTGTATGGTATCCATATTCTGGATTTAAAGTGGATGTCAATGGAAGAATATCATGATCCTAATACGAAAACACAATCAAGTATGTCAGGGAAATGCAATTCAAGTCCCTTAAGACTTCTCCCATCAATATAATTATAACGATAAAATATTATAGCTATTCGCCGTGGAATTAAACGTATGGATTTCTTAGACGTATCCCTCTCAAGGAAGGAAATCATTGAGAAGATTTAGTTCCCTGATAAAATTTTCCAAACATATCTAGTCGTTTAGAAATACATGAGTGCCACTGTTTGTTGTTGCACTAATAAGATACTTGGTAAACTTCATTCCCATCTCATAAGATACTTGGTAAAGATATACGTCCCACCAACACTGGGGCATGTTTGTGCACAATTAATTAAATGTTATGTCAAATTACTGTTCATTCTGGGTAAATAATACTCATTAATAGGACAAAGTATTTACTAGTTAATGTTGGCCGGACATGCAGGTTAGTACTATTATGTAAAACCAATTAATTATATAATAATCAGAAATTGTCATTAGGGGATATATATACACGATGGGTCATGACAAGCGTTGACAAAGAGGTTGAGGGAGATGGCCAATATGAAACGAATGAAATGATCTCACATATAATTATGGAGAGCATGATATACGGTTATTCATATAATATTCATGATTTTTGTCATTACGATCTGTCTCCTGCGTTAATGATTAATTATACTGTACTGTTATACTAACACAAAGCAAACAATACACAATGGTAGCGGTATTGTAATTGATCTTTTACAAATGATAATGTAATTATGAGTTTGGAATGAAGTTTATATGTCCTGTTCTCCTGGGGCATCATATTATATCGTGTAGTAAATAGAAGCTTTGAGGACTGGTAGATGTGAGAATTATTAGTGAGCTTTTAAAAAAAAGAAAAAAAGAACGAGTATCATAGCAGGGGTGTCATATGAAGAGCATTGCTCCTAATATGTCCTCTTATTCCAAATATGACCAGCAATATTTTAAAAACTTTGGACCAAGATGTTGATGCCACATGTTCGTGTAGTCCCGTATACTCGTATCTGTGTTCAGTGGGTTTCGTCGGTGGGGATCTCCAGCAAGATCAAGTCAGTCTGATACAGTTTTGGAGATAATTCCAAAGACTCATAATATACTGTAGTTCTTATTCACTATTATATTTAACCAGGAAAATACTGGCCATGATTCCTGACATTTCTATCAAAATGCAACAGTAAGACCAGTACTTAATTTCAATTTAAAAAAAGAGTCAAGCTTCACTATTTACCAGTGAGACAATACGTTTTATTTTGTTGATGGGAATGGTCAATGAACCCATCCAACCTTGCCAAAATGGATTTCTAAAAAATAATATGTATAAGTCTTGCTCATGACTTACTCATGACATGACCCGGATGCATTTTTTTTCCATATAGAGAACCGATAATTGCATTCAAGACATTTATTACACAAGTGTGTGTAGTTTACGATGTATAACTAACAAAATTTACAAGGAAAGGTTATAATTGGCATATCACCAAACATATCAATCAGTGGATATTTAGAAACAGGTGACTGCAAAAATTCAAAATTATCTTCATTTGATTAGCGTGCTAGCGTGCAAATTAGTCAGGAAATTGGTATAATGACAGTCCTCATTGTCTTTCTCTCCATTTCTATACTCCCTCAATTTTGTTTGTTTTGTTTGGTGTTTTTTTATTGTCAATTTTAAAACGGATGACAAAATTTTGAAGGCGTTTGCAACCTAAATTAAAGAGCGGTCATTTCCTATTTCCTGACTCGGTTTTTGAGGCTACCATAGAAGAAGTGATTCATTCTCTCTTGATTAAGGATTAAAAACTCCAAAGGACATGGAAAAATGGAGTCCTTAAAATTTTCCCATCAAGAGAAGTTAAATGTATGCTTTTTGTTGGTTTCTTAGTTTGTATGTATGTTTGTTTAATTAGGTTTCCGTAATCAGCATTATGAATTAAAAATTTTCCATCAAGAGAAGTTAAATGTATGCTTTCTGCTGGGTTCTTAGTTTGTATGTATGTTTGTTTATTTAAGTTTCCGTAATCAGCATCATGAATTATAAGACATTATAATATTTAGATGAAAATAAGGCGGATAGCAAAACTGTGCTGTATATAGGAACAAAATACAACTGTTCTTCGATGGGGTCATTAATCGTACAGAGTCTTTCACAGGTGTACATGAATGGCAATATAAACAAACTTTTAAATGGAGGTTTCACAATGTTGGCCTAAAGTGCTGTCTACGAGTTATTACACTGTGAAGCACAGTGTAATCAACTCGTACAGTTGCGTACACTAATAATTATCGTGAATTCGTGACTAACAAAAATCTATTTATAATTAACTTGTTTTCCTGGTCTGTATTGCACTTAACTTCCTGGCAGCCAGTATGTGGTGTTTCCCAAGTCAATAGTTAGGATACATTACCTGCATGGGGCACAGATGTGAATCGCCCCACGATTATTTTTCTTCCGTCGAATACTGTATAAGCTGTTATTTTACGCGAGGGTTTAATTTTCGCGAATTTCGCGAGTTGATGTTGGGACGCGAATTTTAACATCTCGCGAAAATATCGCCACTTGATGATGACTGCACTAATTTGCAAGGCAAAAACGTGAAGCCTATGTATATGCTTGAGTACAAAGCCTAATGTTTCACTTTAATTCATTTTTTTGTGCTGGCACTTAATATGTACATAAATTCTGGTACGTAAAAGTTGGTTAGAGACTTCAAAAACTGGCTTAAATTTCACATTTATTCTAGCTCAAATCTAAAATCTCATGCTTCAATTCATCCTCTAGAAGAAGACATTTATATTCTTTTGTTTAATATGATATTTTTATTGGATTTCAGCTTCCATTATTCAGTTTGGGTGTCAAATTATTGAATTTCTCTGATTATTTTTCATTCTCAAACATGTGTAGTCACATGACTCACGATCACGATCGTGAGTCACGTGACTTATACGTGTTTCAGAGAGAAGGATATTCAGAGAAATTCACTATTTTGACACCAAAACCAACTTTTTGAAACAGGAATCCAAAAAAAAATCAAATAAAATAAAATAATACAAATGTCTTTTACTGGAGATTGAATTGTGGCATGAGTTTTCAGCTTTGAGGTTCAATTAAAGTGAAATTTAAGCCAATTTTTTGAAGTGTCTAACCAACTTTTACATGGCAAAGTTTGTGTTCAAATTAAATGCAAGACCTTAACTGGCGCAAATATTCTTACTGAACGAGAAGCGCCTTTAAACTCAATCAAACAAAGAAACAAACAAACTGAGCGTTGTGGCGTGCGCCTGTAATCCAGCTAACAGTGGAAGTTATAAACTGATGCAGCGGACCCAGGTTCGAAACTGAGTCACGTCTTTCGGATGGTGACGTCAAAGGTCGGTCCCCAGACGTAAATAATCATATCTGATTGATACACGTCTGTAAAAACCCAATTACACACACACATATTATGTACTTTAAAACAGCAACTGAAAAGCATGTCGTAAATCTTATGTATATGTGCCATATTATTGGTCATATGGCACACCGCGAAAACAATAACTCGCGAAATTGTCTGACCCTGCCATTCGCGGAAATATATGTACGCGAAAATAACAGCTTATACAGTAATTAACATGATTAAAGGCGAACTGATCCGTCCGCCTGCCTGAATTTACCGATTTTATTGGCTGTTTTCTTCACTTATCCTCTTGTTTTTGTCATTGTGCGTATAACAATTTATATACCCAAATAAAGTGTCTGTAACCAATGCTGAAACCTCGTCTACTATGATAAGTCTTGTGCATGTAACTATATAATTTAAAAAAAATATAGAGAGTTTACGATTGCACATGAGTCTAAAGTGTGTTGATTCCTAGTTTCTCGTGCGGATTTTTCGAAAATGAGGAGGGGTTCCATGTTATTTAATATTTGATATTTTTCCTCTACACATAAATGCTATGGGGTCGATTTCAAGACTAATTTTCTTAATTTCATTTCATATGTACATGACATGCAGAGGCTCAAAACATAGTGAAATTCAATTCATTTCAAAACATAAATATCAAATCATATGAAAACAAAAAAACAAAAAAATGAGGCGAGCTGAGAAAAGGAAGGAATTAGAAGGGGACGAGAAACAAGGAATTAGTTTTCTTTGGCCTAAGATCTGAAGACTGAAAACCCCTTAACTGAAAACGAAGAATATTCATATCTACAGGAAGGGGGGAATCCCCATCATAAACCCTCAATTCTTTCTATTCATCTCGTATCTTATTTAAAAAAATTGTTTTCAGAATCATCTTCATAACTGCATGATACTTTGTACATTATTGTACTGCTTTAAGACCTGATGAAACCACAGAAACATCTAATTCAACGATTACAGAGACATGAAAATTGAATTAAAAATTAAATAGTACTACTTACAAAATTGAATATCTGATAAAACATACTGCTAATTCATGGACGTATTGAAAATTTCTAATTTACAAAATTGAATATCTGATATAAAAATACTTTATACAGCTGATTCATGAACATAATGAAAATATATTAACCAAACTGAAATAAGTTATTTAAAAAATTGAATATTTGATACAAATATATGATATATTGCTGACTGATGCATTTGCTGAAACTATTTTCAATAAAGTAAAATTACTTAGACCTACTTACAGAAGTGAATATCTGATACAAATATACTTCTAATTCATGAACATATTGTAAATATCAAATTGAAAATTTCTTATTTGCAAAATTGAATATTTTATTTAAATAAAATACATTATACTGCTGATTCATGAATATAATGAAAACATATTAACCAAATTGAAAATAAGTTATTCAAAATATTGAATATTTGATACAAATATATGATATATTGCTGGCTGATGAATTTGGTGAAACTATCTTCAACAAAGTAAAAATTACTTACGCCTACTTACAATATTGAATACACAGCTAAATAATTATCTTTGACAATAATGGGTGTATACAATGTACACGTATATTTGTGTGTCGATAGATAGAAAATGGGGTATTGGATAATTAAGTTTGAAAGACGCACTGTGAGGCGCCACTTTCTTGTTATCATCTTGAATTTTCTTGAAGCAAATTATGAAGATAAAATGGCTATAGAATAGGGAAACTTGTGTAAATTTTCTCCTCGCATTCTCTCTTTCTCTCTCTCTCTCTCTTCACTTTTTTAGCCATTAATATAGGGGGCAAGTTCCTGACTTGTGGTGCATGATACGCAACTGCTATCGTACACCCTTTGACTCTATTTGTATAAGCGTGCCGATATTAATATATGATAAGATAATTCAAAACAATTAACCACTATTAGCCACTGTTAAAATATCAAACTTTGACTGCTTATTGAAAAGGAAGTGCGTGTATGACAGTGTTATCATATTAATATCACATTCAAGCCATATTCTATAAGGAAATATACATTACACTAATTCATTGTCATTACATGTATGTCATTGGCCCTAAAATCTTTCTCTCGTTCTGTATTGCAAGCTAGTTATCCAGTGTCTCTTATCACATGCAGCAAGTTTTAACAATGGAGTAAAAACAACAATATTGTAAGTTTGAAATGTGGGATGACTAGAGATATTTGAAAAAAAAAAAATTTCTGATATGAATAAAAATGCACATTAATTGCTTATTTTCTATTTTTAAATTCCTGTTTATGTAGTTTCAAATGTGTGATTTCATTATAAGATAATATTCCTATAAGACCGATATAAAAGGATTCAAATTGCTATTTTACATAAGTTATCGTATGCTTCCTCTTCATGTGGGTAAAGTAATGGTGATGATAATGATAATACTAACAATATCAATAATGATGATGATGCTTTCAATAGTTATGAGAATGGTGTTAATAATAATAATAATAATGATTGAAATAACAATAATAATAATGACAATAATAATAATCATAATAACAATAATGATAATAACGATAATAATCATCATCATAAGCATTATTCTCATAATAACGATAATAATAATAATAATAACAATAATAATAATAATAATGATAATAATAATAATAATAATAATAATAATAATAATAATAATAATAATAATAATAATAATAATAATAATAATAATAATGAATAATAAACAATAATTTAGCAATAATAGCAATAATGACACCATTACATACAATATATACGCTACTTCAATAGTTTCGGAAACCTTGCCCAAATCCTATCGCTAAAATAAGATCAATGTGGAACGGCATGTGTAAGGAATCCCTTCTCTGTATAGTGAGTGATTCATAATTTCCTCCTGTAGTACCTCATTTAATTCCTAAACCCCTCTCACCGGAACCTCACCCCCTTGTCCTCCCCATAGCTTCCCCTCCCCATAGCTTCCCCCATGTCTACCCGATTAACTCCTGATCCCTTGCTAAGTCATGAGGCCGTATAAAGTCTCGATGCACCCCCATGCCTGACTGGCAGCGAGACGGATAAATGCACTGATCGGTTCCGTACTTTATACCCATTTGTCCACAACATGCTTGTCTTTCTAATCATATCAAGTTTATGCGCCATGATTTCGGCGCTATAGCATGCAAGATGTACAGTTAATCATTAACCAAAAATATTTAGATCAAATGAACAGGAGATTCATATTTCATATACTCTTCTTTTGACGCTTAGAAAGATCATGCATGGTGATTTGTTGTTGTGGTTGTTGTTTTTGTTGTTGTTTGTTAATAATAATAATAATAATACTGATAATAGCTATATTTATATTGCGCACATATCCATCCCAGAGGATGCTCAAGGCACCTACAAAGTACTACTATTACCCTAGCTTTAGCCCAGCTGCCCTAATGTGCTGAAAGCATTCAAGGAATAAATTCCTAACAGGTACCCATTTACTACACCTGGGTGGAGAGTGGCAAATGTGCTTCTTAAATATACAGGGGCATCACGAAAACAGTTTGATTGCTCTGCGGTTCCATTTTCTATATACATTAACCGAATTCCTCACTTAAACCCTGGATAGAACGCTATACCTAGAACCGTTCCCAACTAAAAATCAAATTTCAACCTTAAACCTATATATATTAACCCTTTCGAGACAATCGACGACATTTTGTGCTTTCGCTCTATAACTTTTGATTCAGAGCTCTAAGAAATATACCAGATGCATGAGTAGAAAGAGCAGAAAATTTCTGCACACACTATGTCCATTTCTGTTGCATGACCATATTGCGTTTGACGCCAGAAATTTAAAAAACAAGAATAAGCTTTAAAATTCCTAAATTGGCAACACATTGAGAGGTTCAAAATCATTGTTTTCCCTCAAAATTTGCCTTTTTTCAACTTTTCTACAAAATTCATAACCATATATATTGTTATCAAAGACATTACACCTTATAGAACCATGTAGCACTAAAAGAAAAATAATGTTGTTGCCAATTTGAAGAACGACAAGTGATCAATTTAGCCCTTAAATAATTCCAGTCCTGAAAGGGTTAATGAAATAAAGCCAGGAGCAAAGAACGCGGGAGGACATGTCTGGGAATCGGTAACTTTGTGGAGGTTTGATTTAATAAATTGTTGAATTTTGATCACGTTTGTGTTATATAATGATGTTCAGAAGTATAACTAAACAGCCAGGAATATAAAGATTTTGTAATATATGTTATTTTCAAGATATCTATTTATATTTTTTTTCCCCAAATATATATATAATATATATATATATTTCACATTTTCTTATTTTGTGAGTGGGAGAGGTCATATTCTCATCTTCCCGCCCCATCAACGCCCCATCAACGCCCCAGATTTTATGCATTGTTTTAGCTGCATTCATGAATACCGTAAAACCGGGTGAATAGGAACACAGAAGTGAAATATGTGTTACTCGTCTACTACTACCGAAACTACCGAAATGCTCATTCTTATTGAGGGGGGGGGGGGGAGGGGTAGGTGAAGGGGTGGTGGAGGGTTGAAATTGTATAGGTGTTTAAATAATTAAATATAAGCAAAGTTTTGATCACATCTCGATTGTTAAACTTAATTGTCCAAGGCATTGATTTTCATTTTGTTGTTTCTCGTTTTCGATTTTATTTTTGACATTATTGTAATATTCCTTTGATTCTTTTGGATATCATTTTGTATTCATTTATGGTTATGTTTGAACTTTTGTTCACTTCCTTGCTAAAAAGGAGCTTCTAGCTGAACGCAGATGTTTACCGTGAGTAAATAAATGCAATACAATACTCTACAGGTTCATTTTATTTGACACAGAGGTAGATATTGGCTGTTTCCCACCATGTCAGTCATGGTTGGGCAGCTGGGGGTATATGTGGTGCCCCCAGTGAGTGCATGATCAACATCCTTGAAATGGATTTACATCATGACTTTTAACCCTTTCAAGACAATTGACCACATTTTGTGGTTTGGCTCAATAGCTTTTGATTCAGAGCTCTAGAAAATATACCAGATGCATGAGTAGAAAGAGTAAAAATTTCTGCATACACTAATGTATTTTTGTTTCATGACCATATTGCGTTTGATGCCAGGAATTTCAAAAACAAGAATAAGCTTTAAAATCCTTAAATTGGCAACACATTGACAAGTTCAAAATCATTGTTTTTCATCAAAATTGGCAATTTTTCAACTTTTCAACAAAATTTTTAACTATGAATATTGTTTTAAAAAACATCACACCTTATTAGAACCATGTAGCACTAAAAGAAAAATATTATTGTTGCCAATTTGAAGAACAAAATGTGATAAATTTAGCCCTTAAATAATTCCTGTCCTGAAAGGATTAACAAAAATGATCAAAAACAACCTTTTGTAGTTCCCATGCACTCCTTTGTCCCTATTCATCTCATTTTATGATGCAACTAATTTGCAAACAACATAGCTCTCACCACCACGAGAACTGTAGACTTTGGTCCTCATAAAAAGGAATAGTCAGGCATCTATTAATATAATACGCTAAGGATTTGGGGTGTTTTCTTTGGTTTGAATATGCTGTCGTTCAATTCACGCAGTGGCACGAACGACCGCGGATCTTTCAAAACGCATTCCAAGAACAAGGGAAATGCCCGGGGCAGTCTCGCCTGCATCACGCAATTTTCGGGGCAAATTTTCGCTTAGTGAAAAATCAAAGGTTGGGGCACTTAAGGGGTGCTGCCCCTGAGCCCCCCCCCCTTGTGGGCCAAGTACCCCATCTGTATAACTTAAATCCCTTCAAGTAAGATTTATTGGATGGTGAAGTTCATTTGAAATCAAGCTGTGTGTTTTAAAGAAGCAGAATATGTGTACATGAAATAATTGCCATTAGGACACTTTTGGGTGGTGCCCCTCCATCAGACCCCTTGAAGATAATGGTCTACAATACTTGAACAACTTGAAGTCTCCTACCCCTAACAATGATTCCTACCTAGTTTGCTTACAATCTACATGTGGCAAAACATTTTACAGAAGAAAGAAAAATGTCAATTTGGTGTCACAGGCTCTTGGGGGGGGGGCTCCCCCCCCCCCCCCTCCACTCCCTCCTTAAGGGATAGGTACCCTATTTGCATTCATTTAGATCCTCTTTGCCTAAGGATGATTCTTACCTAGTTTGGTTAGAACCCAGCCATGCATTTAACAAATATCTCATTTTCACAATAGGGGCACTTAAGGGGTGCTGCCCCTGAGCCCCCTTAGAGGCAAGGTACCGTGTTTCAGAAATTGAGGTCTCCTTCCTTTAAGTATGATACCTACCAACTTTGCTAACAATCTTGCAACAGGGCTTAAAGAAGAAGCAAAGATGAATCTAATTACTGCCATTATTGGTGCTCTTGGGGGTGGTGCCCCCAAGTCTCCCTCCCCCCCCCCCCCCAATATTGGTAGGTACCCCCATCTATACAAATTAAGATCCTCCTTGCCTAAGGATGATCCCTACCAATTTTGGTTGAAATCCACTACAGCAAAGTTTTGAGAAAAAGTCAAATGAATGTTTATAATACATGTACATACTACATGTACATACATGTACTGTACGTAGAGAAAAAACTGAAATTTACCCAAAACTTAACCAAGTTAAACTGTTAGTAGGTGACCTTTAATGTGACGAAAATGTAAGATTTGGGTATTCATTTGAAAGAGGGTGACATTAAGACAATCCCTACCAAGAATGATGCCAAGTTTCAAAGAATTTGAACAAATACTTTTGAAATAAAGTAAAAGATCAAAAACTTAACCTCAGGTTAAGTTTTTGGAACACAATTTAACTCAATAGACCTTAATTGACCTTTGACCTTGACTTTTGACCTGAAATCTATTCCACATTATCTGTGATACTCTACAACACTTGTGTTCAAGTTTCATGGAAATCGGACATATACTTGAGCATTTCCAAAATTGTTGACGCCGTCGCCGCCGCCGCCGCCGTCGGAAAAGCGGCGCCTAAACGCGATTCAAATTTTTGCATATTGAAAACAGCAAATTTGACTTGTTATTATGAGTTAAATTTGATAAATTATATACAGGTGTATGTTAAGAACGAGAAGAATCTTGTCTACTAATTCATGTAGAAAAATAGAGTTGTTCATGTGAAATGTTAACAGTGCAAGCAGCAAGGCTGCAAACATTCGTGTCACTTCGTGAAAAAAATCATATGCGTAAATCCAGTACGCACCGTATGCGCTTTTGTATTCGCGAAGTGACACGATTGTCCGTGCCGCATGCGCACACTACACATTAATTCGCTTTTCACTTTTTCACGAAGTGACACATTGGATGCGCGCGTGTACCTGCGCGCTATCTATTCAAACGTCCGCTCCATTCACGGTAACGTTAAAAAAATTGCACGAAACGTTCGTGTCACTTCGTGAAGTAAATGGTTGGCCTTTTTGAGGTTCGTGACATTTTGATCATGCAGAATAAATGCAGAATAAATCAAAATTGATACTTGAAACTTCGTTATGTGATAAATGATGGAAAATAGATGCTAAAAATTGAAAAAAATGAAAATTGATATTTTACGCTATTTTTGGCGTTCGTGCCACTTCGTGCATAGGGAGGGAAGAAAAAAGTCAATCTGTCGGTCCTTCCAAGACCCGTAAGGGGGCCGTAATCCCCCCCCCCCCCCCCGAAAAGAAAATGGCAATAAATTTATTTTTCTCATTTTTAATCCTTTATAAGGGACCGCTAATTATGCATGTTATGATTTCATGTATATAGCCTTAATTTTTCTGAATAACCACAGAAACAAGGCAAGATCAAATCACTCCCTCTATGCATGCTATGCATGGATATATATAGTCAAGGATTGCAATTCCGAACAGATTGTATTACCGAGCGCGTACAGTTAAGCGCCTAAAATAGGTTTTCATAAGCGTGGCCGACTACGCGTATGAAAACCACACTATTGAAACAAAGGTTGTGTCTTTTTCCCATAGGTTTCACACGTTCGGAAATACAGTACCTTTTTCAAGGGACCAAAACGCCGTGTCGTTGGGAAGGGGTTCACTCGGAAGGGAATATCGTATTAAATCTACGTTGTCTTTTTAAAATTCCATCAACTTCTTTTTCTGTAGGACTTTGAGCATTCATTATGTAAGTTTGACAGATATTCGTTTGATATTTTATTTGCTATCGTTGATTTTCTGAAAAGTGTTCGGACACTGGATCCACCACCATACTACTCGAATATCCATGTTCTATGTGCGAGAATCCCGCTGGGGTGTAAAGCAGATCGTGTGCATGGTGTGTCATTCACAGACCACAAGGCCGACGTAACATAAATTAATATCATTATTATGTCATTCGTAATTCAGTACTAAAACAATCGTCATTCAGTCTTCATCAAGATGAAAATGTATTTTCTTAAAAACCCATGCAAAATTTGGATGAATAACACCTACTCACATGTTGTAAATACTTCTTGGTAAAAAAATAACACTTCACCCGATTTTTTTTAAATTTTTATTCACTTGAATATATTGTGACAAATATACGGTACCTTGATGAATAATCAGCACCCGTAGATGTCCACGGGCTGTTTCTGCTAGTAAATATATATTATATACATCCTTATAAATAAGTTATAATGTGTTTTACAACATCAACAAAGAATTAAAAATATCATTACTGTATTGTGTTATATATCAGACTATATAATAACCTCATCAAGTGTCATGTACACTTGATCACTGACACTGATTATTCTAGGGTCTGTTCAGCTCCGGCTCAAATAAGTCAGTTAAATGCTTTTCTTTCGTTTTACGCTCGGCTTCATTTCCTGTTCTAAAAAGGTTGTAAAAAGGTTCATCATAAAATTCTGGACTTATTCCTTTTGCACATGATCTTGATATACGTTTATTTACATTGAGGATTTGATATTTTTATCTCTTATGTGTTGACGATATAGTGCCAGTCGATTTCTTAAAATGTCTCCTGTTTCTCCTATGTATTTTTTCCAAATCCGTTACTTTATAATGTACATCAAACACGATAAAAACTACTTTCGAAAAATAAACTCAAGGGCAATTCAAAGGCCTATTCTACTGCCCATAGAAATCAGGTTCGGATTACGTAATACGCCAATGTAATGTTCGCACATTTCTAAAGGTGATAGACAGGGCTATTGAAATTGCCTTGAGTTGATTTTTCGAAAAAAGTTTTTATCGTGTTATCAGTCTCTAATTTTACATTTTCCTTCAATACATATACATATTATATATATATATATATATATATATATATATATATATATATATATATATATATATATATATAAATTATATATATATATATAAATTATATAAATACATATATACATACATACATACATATACATCACACTAACTTCATCAGCTCATGAAGCCTTATAGGTGAAATATCAAACTAAGACATTTGTATCTAACGGAGTACTACTGCATGTGTGAAAAAAACAAGCTTCAGGTATAGGTGCTTGCATGCAACCCTTTTGAATGTCGTTTACTTTTTCCCAATTGTTTTATGATTAACTTATTTGCAACCGTGGGGGTAAAATTCAGTGATTATTCCAAAGGCAGGCCCTGTGACATGTTTTTTTCCAGTATGCTTGAATGTACGGTTTATATGCACTAGACACCGCGTATGCAATGTTTACAACATATAGGGATTTATATAGATTGATCGCTTTTATATCGAGAGAGCAAACATTAAACCCCCAAAATGTAGTATTAGTACTTCAGAACGGCATAACCTGTGTCAACAAAATAACCATAAAATGGCTACTCGGACAAAAAAAAACAACAACAAAAACCAATCACTACAACCTACATGTACAACAATGCTTACAAATAATGAAATAGAATCTGAAACCGTCATGTAAAGGTCAGTTGATTACCTACAAATAAAAAGGGTAGCTCTATAATTACGAAATTAGTCAAATGGGTGACAATGAGGTGAAATTTAACTTTAAGTTAACGAAACAACGACCCACTAACCACGACGAGGGTTCACATGGGCCCGAAACAACGATGCTCGTTTGTTCTGAAACTACAAGCCGAGCGACCGTTGTTGTTGTCTACACCGAAAGTAGAAACCGATTGTGTGTACACTACACATACCGTTCCAATGTTCATGATGCGTGCCAAGGGCATGACCCGGAACTTTAACGTGGACAGAGAGGTCATCGATAACTACAAGCTTGCGAAACTTAAAGTCTATTCCGTTCACATGGTCCGAAACTGCGACGGAGGACAACCCACTGCTCGTGGTTTCGGCCTTAACCATGAGCACCCTTGTGGTTCTATTACTTAAAATTTCGAAACTACGAGTCCGTTCATACTAGTACAAGATAACTACAAGTTAACTTAAAGTTTTGAAACTACAAGCGAAACTTAAAGTTCAGCTCCCATCGTGTGAACCTGACTTTAGCTATGGACATGTGAAACACACTCTTGGTCCTTGATCAAACCAAACATGCCTAATGTGTTATTGATGAAATTCTCGCGAAAACAGCGAGCTACTTGAAAGCAGAAACGCGCTATCACATTCCGTCGTTTAGAGTCATCGGGTTTCGGTCTCAAGGCAAAATGCAGCAGTGAAGTGAGCACAGAAGATCATATATCATCGACGCCCAGATCTGTAAATTTTAAGTGCAGCCCGCCCCCTCCCATTCAGGGGCGAATCCTGGGTCATCAGAAAGTGGGCCACAATGAAGGAGCGACCCCCTCCCTTTGTTTATTTTCCTTTTCCCCTTCGGAATATGATTTCCAAACGCCCCGCTATTGGACATGGCTAGGAGGCGGATAAAGGGAGCAGTTACTCTCCCGTCATTAGTTTTTTTTTCCCCCTCGGGTGGGGGGGGGGGGGGGGGGTGGGAGGTGCCGCTAGCCCATGTTCGTTCAAGAGCAGCAGCTGAATGATACGAATATTCCGAAAGAATTTACCGCTTCGATTTATTTTACTCTTCACCCTATTTTTATACTCTGGACATTGATGACCGTCTTACGACTGCGAGGTTCGATTGTAAAGTCATTCGGTGAAATAGTTCGATATGACCTCTCTCATTGTTCATCTTTCAACTCAACGAAAGATGACGTTTCCAATTTCTTTTTCTAATATTCATTTTTATTTTCAAGTTAACAATGTCTGAAGAATGTCTGTAGATCAAAGACGTACATCTATCAAAATTCGTTCTGACTCTACAAAACAATTATACACTGTAAAAAAAATTGCCGTTTTTTCACGGGAATTTCCTGACAGTCAGGATGCCGGGAATGCCCGTTTTTCCACAGTTTTTTACCGGAAATCAGCATATATTTACGGGGTAACCTCGCTAGTCATAAGGACCGCTATTCATAAGGACCACTTACTCATAAGGATCGCTATCCATAACGCGTGACTAAATGAATAGCCGTTTTGTATGAATAGCAGTCCTAAATAGCGAGCAAACCATGGACAAAATACCTCGCTGTTCATAAGGACTTCCATTCATAAGGACCAATATTCATAACTATTCATAAGGACCGCTATTCATTACGCGTGTTAAATGAATAGATGAATAGCGGTTTTCTATGAATAGCAGTCCTTATGAATAGCGAGCGGACCCCATATTTACAATAAAATTATGTAAATTTACAATAAAATTATGTAAATATATGTTGATTTCCGATAAACCAACAAACTTGCTGGTGTTTTACAGGAAAAGACTGTAAAATTGAAATAACGGCAATAACTTGTAATTTCAAGGGCTAAAAAACATGTAGTTTTAAAGTTATTTTTTACCTTGTACACGTGGGGTAAGGTTGGGTCTGCACCTGCTACAAATTAAGGGTAAAACTGCTTAGAGAAAACCACTTACTAATCATCAGAAATTTTCTTTTTAAGACAAATTGAAAATTTGAAATAAAAATTGCCATGTAATTTAAAATGCAAAAAAATAGGAAAATTATAAATGAAGTACCTAGAAGAAATAATACGAAATCAAGGTATTTTTTATCAGAGTGAGAGCATGTACATCAGGTACATTGCTGGAGGAAAAGTACCTTACAAAAACGTAAAACAACGTATTTTCGGCACAAGAGCATTAACATTCATGTCCTTCTTGAAAATAAAATATCAAACATGGTCATGGACCTTCCTTTGTGTCATTTTTGTCTGACTATCGATCGATTCACATATTTAAAAAATGATGGGCTAGGGTGTTTCTGTTGATGGAGGGGGCGACTTCTTGATTGGCCCATTATTAATTCAAAACGGAATCGTTTAATCTTCCAGATGAGGGTCTGTATCTCTTCTCTCTCTCTCTATCAAACTAATGTGCGAGCGAAATAGATCACAAACGTTCCGGAAGTAACATAACTCTTCATTAAATCATTCAGAGAATAAAATCGGTGTGGAACAGAACAAACGATCACATGAATAATACAGATTTCCATCATGATCGAATGTGTGAGAAGAATACATCAAAAAACTTCCGGAATAAATGTCTATGTAGATCATCATTCGTTTAATTTTTGAAATGAGAAAACGGAGTGTAACTGCGTGAATGATTAGGCACTTCATCCAAACTGACCTAAAGTGTGATGTGGATACATCAAAAGTTTGTCGGAAGTGACTCCTAGCTCATCGTTCTTTGAATCGTTTAAAAGATAGAAAGAAAAAAAACACGATCAAATGAATGATGAAACTATCCATCTTACTTACATCTGTCCTAATGTGTAAGAGAAGTAGGTCGAATGTCTTCCGGAAGAAATACTTAGATCATCTTTCGTTATTCTTTATAATAAGAAAACCACAAAAACACCCACACAAAAAGATCATATGAATGATTTCTCTTTCATTCTTATTTGACCTTTAGTAAAGACCTGAAGACTTTTGGGAGTAAGTCCTAACTCATCGTTTTGATTTTTCAGAGGAGAAAAAAAAAGTCGAATAAAAAAAAAACGATCGCGTGAATGATTTCGCTGTCCAACTCGTCATGCTCGTGCTACGATGTGAGAGGAATATATCAAATCGCTTTCTCTGTATTTCTTTATTTATGAATCATCTTTCACAGTTTATATCTTACCAACCAGTGCCACAGGGCGAGCAAAACCGTGGCCGGGCCGCCGGGGAAGGGGTGGTACAGTGATATAATATTTTTTAAGTACAAAAAATTACCCTTTCTCAATTAACGAATGTTCCTCCGATTTATTAATATAAGAAAAAGGCCTATATTGACTACAAACTTTTAAAGGTACTCGCTTTCATACTTCATGTTGATTCCTTTGATTGGTGTAGCATGGGTCACGCCATTAAGGAGAAACAGGTGACATGGGGCACCGGTCTGACTAGGTTGATACTCTATAAAAAAAAAATTTTTAAATCGAGTGATCACTGGCGCCACTCCCCGGGGGAATGAAAATAGAGTGAAAATAGAGTGAAAATAGAGTGAAACTCCACTCTTTTCCTTTAAGAGAGCACTCGATAGTCATTCGATATTCACTCCTAAACAAGTGATCACTGACTTGACTCCCGGGGGAGTGAAAACATAGTGAAAATTCACTCTTTTTGGAGGGGGGCAACGCGAGAGAACATGGTCATCGAACCAGAGGAGGGTGCGGCAGGGGGTCGTGTCACCCCCTTTTTAAGTACATTGTAGCCCTCCCAATTATCCTTTTATTTCTTTCTCTCTCTCTCTCTTTCTCTCTCTATCTCCCCATCCGCTTCTCTCTCGTTCTCTTTCTCTCTCTCTCTCTCTCTCTCCCTCTATCCTTTTACGTCATTTGATGGAGGGCACGTGCCCCATCGTAGTTACGTAGCTACGCCACTGCTTCTTTTATTCAACACAGTCAGTTAAATTCCTATGAAAAAGAAGACCTCTCTCCAAACCTCCATAGGCTGAGTTCTGGGCCCTTTCTGGGGAAGGTGAAAAATAACGTGTAAGTTTTCTCATTCCTTTCATGTCATTTCGGAAGGCCATCATAGAAGAAATTTCCCCTGACAAGGTTTGCTCTTCAAATGCCCTCATATTCGAAGTATGATGAGAAATAACTTAAGTGTTCGAGTCGAACATTCATGCCACATGTGTTCGCAGTCCCATATACCCATTTCTACATGCAGTGCGTGTACGTGCTTTGCAGCGAGATTGGGTCAATTTCTTATCATTTTGATGATTCCAAAACTTCACAGTAAACACCAGATCTAATGCAGACATGATCAACCATTCCAAATTGCTTTGAGGCAGTTTCTTTCGCAATGTAATTGTATGACTATAACTCAACTTTATCTTTAAATCATAATCGACATTCTTCCATTGATCATCTGGGATACTCGCCAACTCGCCAGGGAGTGGAGATTGTACACTGATTGCACACCTTGTGTGCGTGCATGAATAAAATGTTGGAGGTAATAATGATCGTGAAACGCTAAGAGACATTTATATAGATACAGATTATCATTGTTATCAATATTATTATCACCTAATCAGTGGCGGATTTAGGGGGGGGGGCAATCCCGGCCCGTGCCCCCCCCCCCCCTTTTTGAGGGAAAACGATGCATTGTGCCCCCCCCCCTCCCTTTTCGACCAGAAAACCTTTATTTTTTATTTTTTTTTTTGCTTGTCAGAGAATTATGCAGGGGAACTGGACCCCATAACCCCCCCCCCCCCCACTGGGCGACTTTTGGAGGGCTGGCGAATTTATTTTTTTTGGTCGCCCCCCCCCCCCCCCCCCCCCCCCACTGAGCGACTTTTCGAGGGCTGGCGAGACCAAAAATATATGGGTCTCCCTCCAAGCAGTTTCCCAAAGTTGACAATCCTGCATTTGTGTGCCCCCCCCCCCTTATACGAAATCCTGGATCCGCCCCTGCCTACTTATTATGTCCATATTCTCCATAATCTTATATGTTTCTGTATAGCTACTTATCTTTATTACTGTTTAGGACTACATTACCATCTATATCAAAACCTGCTCTATTCGGTTTGCTGAAATGAAAGTTTCTTTAAAATAAAAATGTCTTTGTTCCTTTAATTCCCCATTCAGCGATTGAGATGACTCGTTACACAGGGTTCTCGTGATTCATAACACGTGTTTCTTATCAACCATGCTGCGAATTAATACGTGTTAAAAAGGTTACAAGAAACCGCAGTATTTTTACTGTTTCCTGCGTTTCTTTCAGTGAAAATAGCATAAATTAACTAATTTAGGACTCTTGAAAAATTAGTATTGATCTAAACAGGGATTCATATTTGAATTTCATACATCGTATTTAATTTTCATCTTTGTTGGTGTACGCATATATCATTATATCGATTGAAAAAGTGGAACAAATAATGATGAGGCCTACACGATCAAAAGATGATATAGCTTTAAGTGCATATTGAAAAAAAATATGAAATTATACAAAAAATTGAACCAAATAAATAACAACAGGTAAGCATTTCGTTACAGTCATGACGAATTAAAGCCAAGAAAATGTTAAAGGAGCAAATTACTGTCGGATCACCGCAAAAATGAAAAACAAAAACAAAAACAAGACAAACACGCCTGCAGTATCATATAAAATAGCAATGGAATATGCAATCATTATTCATAAAACGTGCGGTCTATTAAAAAAATACCATATACGTATATATACAAGTACCTGCATATTTTGAAACTGACCTTTTTGATAGGCGTATTTCTTTATCGAATTACATTTAACTGTCTTTCTCATTGTCGTTGACTTGAGTTATACAGTGTGTTTCTTTAAAAAAGAAACCCAAGTTTCTCCAGCAACATTTCGTCAAAATTAATAAAGATAACTCGATTTCTTGTAATAAATCATAAAAAGGGAATTTCATACCATTTCATATGCTACCACATTTGTGATGATAGAGCATGGGATCATTGAACTAAAACAATTTTAAAACCGGCAATGAATTTGCGCACTAGAGTAGGATATATTCATCTACACAATGAATAACCATTCATTGAATCTCACTCTGCTTTCTCGATCGAGCACACACATGCTTGGACAGACAAGGCAGTCATTTGGATGGACATTGGGGCTAATTGGACTCATATCTCATTCAAGGTTGAATACATGTTGGAATATGAATAAGGAAACATTATGAAATATCACTTTTCTTTGCTAAGTGTCTATATCGCTTGTTTTGTGTCTTTGTATTCTACCCACTGGAATTACACTTTGCATTACTTTTGTGCGCAAACTACTTTTGGTATCACTCACTTAAAACCTTTCAAATTTATTCTTGCGTGACAATATCATTATTATTATTATTATTATTATTATTATTATTATTATTATTATTATTATTATTATTATTATTATTATTATTATTATATTATTATTATTATTATTATTATTATTATTATTATTATTATTATTATTATTATTATTATTATTATTATTATTATTATTATTATTATTAATTATTATTATTATTATCTATTTATTTATTTATTTGGCCATGAAAATCAGAAATTCACAGTATATACAGAGTCAGCATAATAAATACAATTATCTTAGAAATAATAGAGAAAGAGAAAGAAATGAGAAGCAAGGAGAAGAGGAAAGAAATAGTTACCTATGGGCCAGGGTTCGCAAAAGTGAAATGCTTCACTGTTGCCCAGAGGCATGCGAGCCCTCATAGGTATCATTATGAGAGAGGGTGAACTTGAGCTTTGACATGAGTAATAAATATCAACCCGGAAATAACTATTTCTAGTAATTCATGGTAAAATGTGGGCTTCCTTTTTTAACCCTTTCGGGACAATTGACCACATTTTGTGGTTTGGCTCAATAATTTTTGATTTAGAGCTCTAAAAAATATACCAGATGCATGAGTAGAAAGAGCAAAAATTTCTACACACATTGTTTCCATTTTTGTTGCATGACCATATTGCGTTTGATGCCAGGAATTGTAAAAAGGAGAATAAGCTTCAAAATCCTTAAATTGGCAACACATTGAGAGGTTCAAAATCACCGGGTTTTTTAAAATCAAAATTGGGGCATTTTTTTTCATCTTTCGACTAAGTATCTAATGATGTATATTGTTTTCATGTAGCACTAAAAGAAAAATACTAGTGTTGCCAATTTGAAGAACAAAATGTGATCAATTTACCCCTTAAATAATTCCTGTCATGAAAGGGTTAAAAGACACGCACTGTATATCAGTGTGTTTAAAGAGGATGATTTTCCAGCAAGTAACATGACCCCTCCTTTCCCACCTTCGCCCTTCTTTTCTTTCCCTTTTAATGTCTATGGATTAACACGTCCTGGCTAAAAGGTACAGTGGCACCAATAGCCCAATGCATACCTCCAATATGTAGTCAAAGGAGCACTCTCTCCTCTAAGCATTCTGCAAAACTTCCAGGTACACCCCTACAACTTTCCATCTACTGTACAATTCAAGTTCAGACTATTATCAGACATCAACCTCTTTCCCTTTAAAGCGTGAAAAGTATTTCCCGATGCCCCTTTCAAACTACACGTATACGATAGCACACATAAACAGAACAAAATTAACAAGAAAATCTACAATATCAAGACCATAACTCATAATGTAAACCAAAAGTAGCGCCCAGATAATTCATTTATACACGCATCAGACACTCATTCAACGATGGATCATTGAAAGATGTATGAATAATTCGATGCGATCTACTCTTGGTCAATCAAAGGGTTATCCATTGGATTTATGGCAAGAGAGTGTTAAAGATTCGACATATGACCTCGATTAGTCGATATTTTCGGGGCATTAGGGAGAAAAGGATTATTATTATCGGATTAATCATTCCAGGACCCTAAAACCAAGGGGATTACAATATTGTGAAACAAGGTAATACTGTAGGAGTGGGAAAAGACAGCGTAACAAGCGCCGACAATCGTTCACTTGAAACCTTCTAATGAAATTGCAAATCTTGGCAAAGTATAAAAAATCATACTTTGCCAAGATCTGCAATATGATTTTATTTTTTTCCTGCAAAGTAACGTATCTAAAGCACATACAAAAACATGCATGCGTAAGCTGCCTTGTAGAGGGAAAAATACCACGTTCTCTTTCCGCCCGCTATAAATTATGGATTTCAAGCTAAAACATTGAAACGAATCGATATGATATGCACACATTTAATTTCGAATGTAAACATAGAAAGGGAAATGTAGATATAGCGATGAAGAGGGGGAGGAGTAGGAGGAGGGGGTGGGAGGGGCAAGCCAGAATGCCCGTGGTGCATTGTAGTGTGTTTTTCGTTATGTTGCTTGAAATTCTGGCGTTTCATTAAAAATATCTTTTTTTTTTGTAGTACACGATAATCATTCGAAAAATCACAAGCTTCGTACTACAGTATTTTTGTACAATAATTACCTTTTCATCATATTCACCCATTATAATGATCTTTATTGTAAATGTATCATAGCTCATATTTTTTATTTTATTTATTTATTTTTTTTTTTGCACAGATACTCCTATGTCTATATCAAACCGGTGTTTTTACCACATTTTTCAATAATTCATTGTTACCACAAGGAGTAAAGTTACGTCATTTAGCAATTATCTCGACATCACCTGTATAAATTTTTGACAGGACTTACAACAATATCTTAATGAAGACCCCCCCCCCCCCCCCGGAAAAAAAATGCGTTCAGGGCCCTGTTTCATAAAACTTATTATCAATAACAACTGCTACAGATCTATGACAAATTTGCTATATGCCAATCAATTTCAACGATTTCACAAGCTTATAACAATTATCGTAACTTGTTATTGCTAACTTGTCTTATGAAACAGGGCCCAGGTGTTATGAATCACTTGTGTAAATTGCTTATTACTCCGATTTAGAAGAAAAATCATATAACAAATCGATTGGGTGCAAACTCAGTACTGCAGATTGTTTTCAAAACACTTTTAAAGCAGATGTTGCATGTAGGTAGTGGTACACTCCTTATTAGGACATATTATTTATGATTAGAAAATGGCAAGTCTTAATTTGATTTCCTCTTCTATTTTCATACCTTGCATGAAGTCCCTTTGGCCCGAATTCACAAAGGAGGTTTAGTTTAAACCATGGTTTAAACCCCCTCCTGGGGTTTTTAAGCGTACGTGCGCACGGAATCCGATCCAATCATATATTTTCTTTGAGCGCACGCATGGGCAATGTGCGCTTATTTACGCTTATTTTAGTACGCTTACGGAGGTTTAAACCTTACCATGGTTTAAACCTCCTTTGTGAATTCGGGCCTTTAGGTTTCATGTGATATATTTCTGAATACCCATCGGTGAATGCCATGAAGAAAAGTTTAACTCACACGTAATAAGAGGCACTTATATAACTAAAAGCTATAATTTTCAGAATGTATTTCATTAATTTATTTTTTTCAAAAATGTGCCTTGAATACTCTTTGAATGGATAGTCCTATGTTTATGCTTCGTAAGTCACCAGTATTAATGTTATTATTCTAAACATTCAAGCGTTATCATCATTATTGTTAATCCTAGCGACAAGAGATCCTCAATGCAAACTCCTTTGTCAGTAATACACTAAAGGGATATAATTTTGAATGGGCGGGATGGGTGTCTCTGCGACACGTTAACACACTCTGCATTTTCAGACACTTTTAAAACATAATATAATTTCACTCTCTTGAATATACACTGATAAAGATGACCATTAAAAGATTAATAGAAAAAAAATAGTACCTGAATCTAAGGCTAGCCGTCGAATCAGATCAGACAACATGTATACCACATTTAGCTTAGAGTCTGCAAGCCAGCACCATATCTTATATCTGTTTTTAATACCCTTTCCTTCAACATTTTGAGATTTTTTTTCTTCTTGTTTCTGACGGACTCTTTTTTAGATAAGTTTTTTTCAGTTGCATGAATTAAGTGAAATTGATGTCCTAACAAAAGGCTGACAATACCTTTAAAGTAAGATCAGACGCAAATTAAACCTGTTCCCCTTGTAACATTTCCCCGTGGCCAATTCTGAATCAGGGTAGCGACATAATGCGTCCTTCCTGATTTTGTTTCACACGCAAGCACGTTGGAAATCACACGTGAAAACAGAAACCAGATTTTTTTCCGTTCCTTGCTTTTTGTTTCTGGTTTTTTAATCGAACTACAACTCGTCCTTTTTGCAATAAGAACGCGTATTTTCCACTCGTAACTTTCTCCAGTATGTCACAAATACTTTATGATGCAGTGGTGAATTCTGCAACTGAGAGTGGTAGTAAATGCACATTTTGTAAAATGTCTTTTTAGCGGCAAATGTTGACGTCAAAAGTGATATTTTTTTACGTCTATTAAGGCCCTATATCATGGTGTGCAGGTAACACTAATGCCCTCAGTATTCAGTCCAACTCAGGGGCGGCGCTACAGGGGGGGGGCAGAGGGGGCGACCACCCCCCCCCCTATGATTTTTCAAGTAGTGAAAAAAGGAAAAAAAAGAAGAAAAACGAAGAAAAGGAGGAAGAAAAGGGAAGAAAAGGGAAGAAAGAAGAAAGAGGAGTATTAAAAAAAGAGGTCTTAAACATATAACTCTATATTACCCCTGTTATTTAAATGGAGAAAAATATGACGTCATCTTTAGGTCGTCTTGCCCCTCCTATCAAAATACCCTGGCGCCGCCCCTGGTCCAACTATAATAGTACCTGGTTCTGCTGGTTCTGTTTGACGACATCGGGTATCTTGTTTGGAGGTCGCTGCTTCATCACAGAACGAGGAATAAAAATGTATTTATCCACCATTACGTAACAAACACTTAGTTAGATCACGGTGATGCGTTCAGTAAACACACCCTGTCTTAGGTCTATGTTGATACCTAAATCCCACAAACAGACGAATTCCAAACCGAACGATAACTTGCCCATTCGCGGTAATGTAATATTTTGTCCGTCCTGTCGGCGTGACAGGGGCATGCATGATGGCGATACGGTGTTTGTTCTTACGTTACAGACGTAATTTCTGACGAAATGATTCTTAATATACAATTATATAGATCTACATATACATGTTTTTTAATGTAAAGCAAAAAACATATACATTTAAAGAAAATAAACGATGTGGTGCAGAATAGGGTCTCCATATAAGCAGAGAAAACAAGTGAGGTTTCATTCTCTATTATACTTAACAAAGGAAGACTTCATGGCCCGGCCATAGCCCGGTAATCATGCTCATAATGTACATGTACACAGGGGCGGCGCCAGGGTATTTTGATAGGAGGGGCAAGACGACCTAAAGATGACGTCATATTTTTTCTCCATTAAATAACAGGGGTAATATAGAGTTATATGTTTAAGACCTCTCTTTTTAATACTCCTCTTTCTTCTTTTTTCCCTTTTCTTCCTCCTTTTCTTCTTTTTTTCTTCTTTTTTTTTTCTTTTTTCACTCCTTGAAAAATCATAGGGGGGCGGTCGCCCCCTCTGCCCCCCCCCCTGTAGCGCCGCCCCTGCATGTACATTTAAAAAAAATCACCAATGCAGGTATTTTCAGTGCAGTACTGAGTATTCTTCTTCGTTATGGAATAGAAATATGTAAAAAAACAGATAGATTTTTTAAAAATACGTAAAGCGGGGTGAAAAGGAACTTTAGAATGATGATAAAGAATGTAACAGAGAGAAATAGCGTGTTGGGTGGGCTCTTTGTCTTCTTTTCTCTCTCTCTCTCTCTCTCCTTACCCCCCCCCCCCCCCCCCCCCCCCCCACGAGAAGATGCAAACCCTATTCATTCTTTTACTCGTGAATTATAATACAAATGAAAAGGGGCCCGGGTGAATCATGAAAAGATTTTTTAATACCTTTATTTTATTTATTTTTTCATTCATCTTTAACCCCCGCTTTTCACTATTGAATTTGAATGAAATGTGTGAGAGATGTACATAACATGGCAAATAACTACCTTTAAAAACCTAGGTATATATATATTTATGTTATTGTGAGTGAAGCAAACAGATTTATCATCGTTTCGTTGCAGTGCGGATTAACACTGGTTAATATCGTGGTGTACTAACACTCGTGTGTTAGTACACCACGATAAAAACCTTTGTGTTGCCAGATCGCACTAACGCACTCCCAACCATGTATTAATAGTATATTGATGAATGGTGGTTTCCAAAGTGATAATGCACACTCACTGCTAATTTTAGAAGCAGAAATAGAACTATAGGAAGACATAAAAGAATGTATAAACGTGACATTGCACTCTCTGGTTTCCATGGGGTTCCTGTAGGATGTATCAATTTTCTCGTTATTTGTGTGTCCGCTATTGATCCACGTATCCCGATTTTCAGATTTGTTAAATCACTGTTATTTGCCTCTCCTCCAAACACAATAGCTCAGCTCAAGAAAAGGCTTACATGAGAACAATAGTTCTTGCTACGCGTCACGTGTGACAGAGCACTGTAATGTGGTGAACTAGGACATTATTGATATTATCAAGGAGTTATCAAAGAACTCCTTGATATTATGGTGTGCTCTGGGGCGTCCGTACATGTTATAGTTGAAAAGGTTTTTAACCCACGCACACTGACCGAATTGAGTGATTTGATAATGCTGCTGTAAACATGGTAAAATAGTGCATGACTGATTTATTTGATTTGATTTTAAACCTGTAAATGCAGTAAAGTATAATCTATCGAACAGACTCAAAGAGAAAATGAAACACAGTTGAAGATGAAAGAATATAACGGCTGATCTCTTCTGATAAATAAAAGTCAAGTAAAAGGCAAAGCTACTGTGAGAGGAGCTTGAAAATATCAATCTAAATTCCCATTATTTAAACAAGTATTTCCTAGTCATAGGGAAGCATTTTCTTTCAGGAGTTAACGTCGTTCCTTTTGTTTGCTGGTATATGCTAAGCTTTTGCCAGTTTTATAGATACGGCCCATTAGCTTTATTTATTTTATCCAAAATATGAAAAATCCCTAGATCTTGATATTATCGTTGTCTTTCCAGTTTACTATACTATTCAACTATCTTACAGCAATCATAAAGTCAGTAAGCTAGAAATGCTGTGCCGATGTCCCTCACTACAAGGAATAGCCCAGTAGATGTAAATGACTTTTTTTCTGCAGGCTTAATGGTATGACAATTAGTTTTAACAGTCTAACTATACTGTAAGTATCCGGGGAGTAATCGTTACTGTTTTTCTAGGTCTACCATCCATGCTGTCCTCACATTTACGGTATTGATCCCCTTATTGATCCGGGTCAACGGAGATTGTCGTTTACTCCATCTAGTCAATTAACCCCAGATTAAATCTGTGGTGACGTATTACGTAACAATGACCCCCGCATTATAGCCATCATAAGATACTCAAGCACCGCGTATGATGTGTTATGTGTCATATTATCTGCTGTCAGACTGTATTGCATTTCACATTAATGTTGTTATGGGTTCCCTGCATGCCGCTGCAAACAAAGTAGATATCTAAAATCTAAAAAGCTCATGGCAACATTATGCTCGCTCATTATGACTTCTGATAATAGTGGTATGTTACGAATTATCCACTCATGAGCCTATGCCTATGTAGGACTGTGTCAAACATTCACTGTTGCAGCAGTCAAAAACAGACAACAAAGTTGCTCTGAGCAAGATTTAATTTTCTTAAATTTGCTAGATTACCTGATTAAGGGACTCTTCAACTCTACTATATGCTACAAATTTGGGGTTTCAGAGTTTAAAAAAAGAAAAGAAATTTTAAATAATTATTTTCCTCTCATGACTGTATGAATGATCTAGATTGGACTAATTCCGGCTAATACACACAAGACCTATTGAAGCCACTGATCTCTACGCATTTTTTTCTGAAGCCTATTCACCCGTTAAAGGGCAATCCAACCTTGATAATAAGATGATTTGTGTGAAAGCAGAAAAATAAGAAAAACTGGATGGTGAAAGTTTGAAAGAAATCGGATAAGGAATAAGAAAGTTATGGATGTTTGAAAAATGAGATCACTACATCTATGCGAATCTCAAATTGGCAATTTGGTGATTCAATTGTTACATGTTTGTGGACAACTCTCCCATTTGTCGTACACAAAAATATCATTAATTTGCGGTTTTCTTCAAGGCGCTTTTACCCTCGGGGCAGTACTCAAAATATATTGGAGATAGCATATTGTTATAGGTCCTCATGAACGAAAAGATCTTACTGAGTAATGCATTTTGAAAAAAGGTGACATTTTAGTCATTTTGTGTGTTAGAGTGAATGGGGGTTGTCCACAGCGACATCATAGTGACATTACCTATTCGGCCAATTTGAAATTCCCAGATATATAGTGATTACAACTTTCAAAAATTCATAACTTTCTTATTGCTTGTCCGATTTCGTTCAAACTTTCACCAATCCGCTTCTCTGATTTTTCCTCTTTCTTTCAAAGCGACTTGCTATTAAGGTTGGATTTCCCTTTAATAGGAGTATCTTCAGTCCAGATAAGTTTGTAGATGTATAAGTGGAATTATCATTTCTGCTGTTGTTGTCTGTCGCATATGTGTGACTGGTCGTGACGGGTCTTTTTCACACCCCAAAAATTGTCTCCCCGGTGTTCTGATGGTTTTTAATATCATAACGATATCACAAAACCTAACTGATGTCAGCATATACTTTTAAATTTTCATCAAACACAACAGTTAACATTTACGCAATGTCTAAAATAATGACGTACTATAGGATATGGCAAAGCTACAGGTTATTTTCTTTCTTGTACAGATGTGTGTATAAATACAATTTGAATGCTTGTACTCACCATTCACGGTTCCATAGATTCTCCATGTCCGTGCTGATGGCTTATCCTCTTTCTTCTCTGTGACAAGTGTACTCTGGTCTCTCCCCTGTTCCACCTGTAATGCTTCCCTTCTTAGTACTCCTTGTTCAATGTTACCCCCCTGTATTACCCCTTGTTCAATGTTACCCCCCTGTATTACCCCTCCATTCATATTGGTCTCTCTCACGTGTAAATGCAATGGCGCCTCTGCAGGTTTCTCTGGCATAATCGAATCTTTGGCGACCACGTAGTGAATATTCCCGCCATCGACATCGAATCCATTGCCGGGTGTGTTGAGTACAAGGAATACATAAGCTGGAAGCGCGATGAATACGATGAGGAGGGCCGTCCGGACGATGGTGACGGGATGACGACGGAGGCGAGGAAAGCGCGGGAGTCTGAACGGGAGCGTCCTGGACGACAGACGATTCGTAGTACTGCTGGAAGAAAATGATCGCGAGGGGGGAGCGAAGCGAGGCATGATGATCACCACGACGGCGACTCCACTCACCCACTGCTACCTATGATCGAGATCCGATTCAAACATAAGTGTGTGAAGAAGGAAAAAGAATCTCCACAATATATATGATCTCTCCGGTCCGTCCAGATGTCAGCGATCACTTCATGCCAGAAGAGTACTCGAGGTCGTAACTGATATATCCCGTTAATAATATCCAAAGCGACTGTGGCGTCTAATGACGATATCACTTTTGCGAGCGACCGCTCCGTATGTCTGTAGAATAAGTTTACGTCTTCTGAACGACGCTCGCTCGCTCGTTTCCTCCGTACGGCTTCCCTCACACACAAACACCACGCACAATGCAGGTCTATTTTTGTCAACGTACTTCTCAAAGACTGCTTGCATTCACTGCATACGGTCGCTCTAGATATTCACTGTGTTCACTCACAAATCACAATAAAGATTCGCCGCTTGAAACCGTACCTTACTAATTATCTCCTGACGCTGATTACCCCTGCCTGTTTTCCAGCTTCAAATGGGGGTCGAACACAGAAGAAAACGATGGAAAACTACCCTCACTATCACCTGTCCAAAGTGTGTGTAATGTGATATGATCAAGGAGTTACCAGACCCGTGGCGGAAAGAAAGGGATTCCTTGAAAATCTGTTTCTAAAGCTTCTCTTAGTTACCGCTTTGACCATATCCTATGGCTACAAAAAGGACAAAAGATTACACCCCTTTTCTCGGTTTTGATAGGCTTTACGTTTTTTTTAAATCTCTGACCAGACTCGCAATCCGGTCATCTCCCTTTGCCTTTTATTTATGCACATGACTATCCCATAATCGGTTGTCTGCATGTGTTATTGAAAATTATGCAAAGGCGTTTTCGTATGAGGATTAAATCAAATAGGTGTATGCTGTCTATGCCCGTGCTTGCAAAATATAAAAACCAAGCGAAGATTTTTTTGTTTTAAGTAAATACTGCCATTTCCAGTATGGCGTAGTTTCACCAATCTTAAAATGAACTTTGAACCAAAGAGGGATGATGAACGCTCGCATAATGATTTAACAAATATTTATTCTAAAGATCGTTTAACAAATCTTCATACAAGCTGCCAAGCACGGTTAAACGGTCAAGCCTCTAAGATTAAGCAAAATACCTATGCTCCCTGTCAGTGTGTGTGTGTGTTTTTTTTTGGTTGTTTTTGTTTTTGTTGTTGTTGTTTTTTCGGGGGGGGGTCTGTTTTTATTCATACAGTATCACCTGACCACAACCATAACATAAAAATCTATTTTATATTGGTAATTCTTTATTACGGTTAACACAAAATGACATTATACACATGTATATAAATCGATATTTTCAATTTTACTTAATAAAGAAAAAATATATTATGATAATAATAACAATACTACTACTACTACTACTACTACTACTACTACTACTACTACTACTACTACTACTACTAATAATAATAATAATAATAATAATAATTATGATAATGATAATAATAATAATAATGATAATGATAATAATAAT
>CM046840.1:3249143-3271643 GCA_025618425.1 Heliocidaris tuberculata
TGTAATCGGTTCCAAAGACCCCCTTTTCCCAAAATGTTATAGTTCCGAAGACCATCCTTTTCATGATACGCTAGTTCCAAGCCCCGGCCCCCCTTTTTTTATTTTTCTTTTTTTTTTTTTTCTTTTTTTTTTTTGGGGGGGGGGGGGGGGGGTCTTTTTTGGCACACTAGCCTACCTACCAGGCAAAATTGAACTCGCCGGTGTGCCAAAGAGCCCAGTTCATGACAGGGGGCCGAAGGGCAGGTGCCTACTTTTATATTTGAGTAAATCCATCTGTTGCTTGTATCCTTTGCTTATAAAGCTTGGTTCTTGCATTAAAGGTAATAAGCAGTAGTGGTAGCAAAATGAAAGTTGGCATGAAACTGCTCAAAAACAGTCTCATATTGTTCGGCTTGCATAAAAAGATACATGAGTGAGATAATCCGGTATTCTTTTCATGATTTCCGGTGATTTTCAGTAAAATAATTCAAATGATCGAATATCAACGGTTACCTTATACCTTCGCTAAGGACCACCTACCCCGACGCTCCCGGCTCAACGGCGCGCAGCGGTTCGCACACACTGTTTACACGTGTGTGAACTGTCAACGCGGTACCGCGCTTGTAATTCGATGTTTATTTTTTGGGATATTTTAGCCATTTCTCCCTTTCTAAACCATTTTCATCAAACAAACGTCACCTACGTTCGAAATTAATCATTTCACAACAGTATATGTAGTAATTTCCATTCCAGCTGACAAAGTAGTTAAATATCCAAAGCGCCACCTTTCCCACTACTGTACTACCTTTAAAGTTCATTTTATTCATTTTAAATCGTGTAGGCCTAAGTTATTCTGTACTTTCCAATTACATGATTATGCCTAAAATCCATATCTTTAATATGAGTCATTAGCTTATCAAACTTCGCACTGCCTTCCAGCTCCATAAGCTTGAAGTTTAAGTTAGTATCGATACCTTTCTGAGTATGAGAAAGATACATGCAGTACAAGATGGAAATAAAGGCACTTGTGAAAACTATGAAACCAAGTAGTTTTCATAATACATCACGGTGAGTTAACACGTGCAGTTAGTATTTAATTGTGATCTACCAACCTTTAACATAATAATTCTAACAAACTTGGCAAGTTTTGACACTGTTATTACATCTTTGGTATTACATTGTCTTAGAGTACACAATTTCACTGTGTTTGGGTGGTTTTTACTGAGTTAAGATATATCTGTCGCTGTCTTCTTTGAGTTTGAAGCAGGGAGGTTCCACCTACCCGTTTGAAGTATGCACAATTAAATCAGTGAAATTCGTCACCGAAATACTACCTATTTACCTAATTTACAAAGAATATACAGATATATTATGTCTAGGGATGCCCTTATATCGTCCTCTTACGCAGGGTAGGTGATTAATGCCACATCTAAATTTACACAGATTTATTCGATCCTTTTCATCAATATGTACCAAATATAGGGTTATAAAAATGACTGGGCATGCTGGGGGCGTTTCATCAAGTGTCTTGTCGGTGATTTTTTGCCGACAAATTTGCTCTCAGCCAATCAGATGCAAGGATTTCAGTAGCTTATAACAGTTATTGCACCTTGTCATTGATGACAAGTTTTATGAAACAGGGCCCAGAACATCCTCGAAAACGTATTAGCATGGACTAATTATACTCATGGAACTACCGTATATCTATAGAGTTCTGGGCATCGTTTCATCAAACCGTCATAACTACAAGTTCGCCGACATCCTATTGAAACGCGTGTTAATTTTAATACACGCGTTTCAATGTGATGTCGGCGAACTTGTACTTATGACCGTTTGATGAAACGCTGCCCAGTGATTATACTGTACGTCGCGTTGACATGGTTGATGCCACTGTAGTGGTTGATGCAAGACCTTTGATTTCGCTGCTGCAACCCATAGTTTGCTTACCACGCACTTCATGCAAGCATGATAAACAACGAAACATGTACACACGTGGTACCAGCTAAAAAACTCACATGTGTTTCATTCATTGCATACATGATTTCATAAATACAACAAAATGGCTTTTTCTTCATCAAAATTAGTACTAAACGCAATCAGCAGGGCAATCAATAATGGCAGACAATTTAGCAGTTTCAAATCATCATCCAGATATTTGCTGAAATCGTCACAAGAATGTCAAACACCTCGTACATTGTCGCGATCGATGTGGAATCTATGCACCGGTAGCCGGCGAAATTCAACGGGGAACCGCGGGGACGACACGCTTGGTCCGCTGGCGAGTGGAGCTAGGAGAGTTTCGTGGCCAAGTAAAACATGTTCGTGTGGTTGTAAAGGAGCTTGTTTGCACACGGAAGGTAAATATAGAAGACGAATGCCAGGTGGTCTTAACGATGCGTTTATTAACTTCATGAACTGTAAACTGGTAAAACTTAGTATCAATTATTTTTTGCGATGATTGCCAGTTCAGTGTCATGTTAGCATCACTAAAATTCACCACATCAGTCATGTCAGTGTAGTGAATATGTCTTTGTAAGTGTAAGTTCACAATACAACAAATATGAATAGGCTGAACTCACTCACGGGACCATGGGGCTGTGTCAATTTTGGCCTGTCACAACCTCTAAGTTGAAGAGGTAAAAACACCAATATAATTGGCAAAATTTTGAGAAGATACTTCCTTCTACATTTTAGAATGATAGAACATCTAATTTCATGCCAGATCCTTCGATAGGATCATCTTTATCAAGTGAAATTTTCAGGCTATTTTGGTCATTGATCTTGCTCCTCTCCTGCACACATACATGACATATGGGCAAGATATCACACACTAGCCTATGGGAGGCAATTGCTCACACTGTCACAGTATGAAGGTACAAAGTGCAAGGTTATCTCCAATAACCTCGCATAAGTGTGAGTGGGCTGAACTTAACGTGAGAAATGTAACTTGTAAGCTACTGATTATGAAAATGCAGTTTTTGGATCTCACATCTCATGCATGTCATGAGGTTTGAAGAAAGAATGTCCCTGCCTTACAACACTGGTGAGCTTGAGCATTGAAATTGTGAAATGAATACAAATAAGCATCAGGAGCCTAGATCTATAGCCAGTTTCTTGAAACCGTTGTACATGTAAGTCCAAGTTCGTGGACCACCAATTGAAACGCGTGTTAATTCTCTAAGTATAAGTACCATGATAACACACGTTTCTATAGAATGTCCAAGAAGTCTTGAGAAACTGGCTCCTGGTCGGCAGATGATTTAAAGATGCTCAGTCAGGTTTCCTAGTCACAGTTCACTCTCAATGGACTCTGTCTTGCTGTGGAAATAGCATTTCCATTGTATGTGTAAAGTTACAAATCCTGCACTGAGCAGAAATTTTCCATACCAACTGATGGAATGTCACCCTAGTACCTATTCCTATTTAGGTTTCCTCCGTGCATAGCCAACAAGAGATCATCCGAGAGACAGAGAGCATTCAATTTGTTTGAAATTTTTCCCTCCCAAGGAGAGTCTTTTTAGACTAAGACTTGTCAGAAAGCCAAACCACAGACTGGTTGATTTGGCAGATGGTGGTGTAGATTTTCTTCTTGTCATGACATATCTTTTGAAAAGCATTTCAATTCTGACTCTCACATAATGCATTGTTTCTTCTTTTCCTTCTTTGCATTTACAGCTGATAGTGATTTGGTGAACTTCTTGAAGGAAGAAATTGAAGTTGAGCAAGGCAGTCTGACAAATGTTCCAAAGATTCCAGGTTTCGAAGTCGTCATTAACGACGCAGACATCAAACTCACCCGAGATATTGAAGGAGAGAGGTACATTTGCTTCAAAGCTGCAGTTCTTTTGGGGATAATTACCAGCATAAAAACCCAGATTTTCATGTGAAAGAAAATGTTCACAAGGAATCGTATTGGACTTCTACAGAAAAGTCTTATATCCACACAACTTTCTTTTAATTTTCCAAAGCTAAATTGCTCAAATTGATCTCTGCTTCTGGATGCTTTTTTCTCTGTATTTACATACCAAGATTTGGGCATAGGTCAGTGAAATGAGTGAACCTTAGTGATCACAACTTACTTGAAAGTACAGATGAATAAAAATCTGCCCACAAAATAGCAGAGGCTTTTGAAAAAAATGCCAGATCACTTTGCTGTTGCACACTGTATATGATTTTGTTTTCTTAAAATTGATAAGATCTTGACCATTCTTTTCTTGTCAGACCTACTTAGATACTGCTCTTTGAAAGATATTAGCATTGATTTTTTCAGTTTTATTAAAGTGCAAAATTCATATTTGTAACAAGCCCTTCTTGCAATTCAAGAAGTAATTGGACTTGCTTTTTATTGTGTACTAATGCTACACATTTATTTATGATATTGTGTTGCAGGATAACAATTCGCTTCAACATCAACCATTCAGTAGAGATGGAGGGAGGAGCTCAGCAAGGCCAAGAAGAAGCTGCTCCTGAGGTAAGTGTTTCCATTAAGGCCGATTTTCAATTTCAATACAATACAAAGCCTATCTTGCTCAACAATTTTACTTAGCATTTAGCCTAACTCTGTAAAATGGCTTAAGTCGTATTCAGATCACTTGTAGGTTCTGTAGTTTAGCAAGCCAATTTAAACCAAAATATTAAGCCCAAATAATAAACCAATATGAAGTTACATTCAAAGCTGTTATAGTCAAAGAGAATGTTGAGTTCTTGTAAAGGTGAAAAAATATGTCAGAATTCCCATTCTGTCTATTCCCTGGTGGAAGAACTTATCTTAGTAGTACTGTCCCTTGAAATTGATTGATCTTGAAGTGCTCCAAACATGACTAGAAATAGTTCAAAGAACTTCAAGCTATAGTCCATTTTTTATGTAGTCCCATACCTGTGTTTATTATTTTTATTGTCTGTTATTTTCATCAGGAAATCATCATATTGTTATAATAACTCCAAAACTTCATCGTTCAAAATTATTCATATGTATAACATTGTCTCTCCCCCGCACCCCTCTTAAAGATGAGGTCATATCCAGACTTCAATGTAGAGGTCAGCAAGGGAGGAACTAACAGTCTGAGGATAAGCTGTGCCTATCAGAGGGACGATGTCCTGGATGATCAGGAGGTCGATGCTGAGGCCGATGACGATGAGCTCTTCCTCATCGATGAAATCCTGTTTGCCAAGGAGGGTGCATCGTCTGACAGCCTCGAGGGAGCTTACCGTGTTGGGTCTGAGGTCATGAATGGGGTAAGCAGGCTTCTTGTCAGGACATTGTTTATCCTTGGTCCAAATTGAGTGAAGTGTCGTGCAGCTTCCCAGTGGGTGATTTGGGAGAACCAGCACAATTTTTGACATTGAAAGTATGTTTTGGCATACCTTTGTTAGGTACCCTTTTAAGAGGAAGGGAGGGGGTAGAGAATTTACCATGGTGTATTTTTTTCTAACCCCTCCCCCCCCCCCCCCCCCCCATGCTTGATATTAGTGCAAAGGGTGTTCTGCACTGGCAAGGACCTTGGGACTAAGATGAAGGGCGTCTTGGGAGGAGGGAGCAGTAGTCGTCAATGCGTACTTCTTACTTTGCGTAGATAAATAGTTTTTTGACTGATCACGTTTTTCAAAAATCCTGTTATTGCAGTATAGTGTAAGCTATGGAATAGCCTCAAAAAGAAAACGAAGCAATGAAAAATGACAAAGTATCTGATCTATAGAAGTTGAAGTAAAAGCCAAGGTAAGGTAAGGGGATTTAGATAAAAGAATGTTGCATTTGTTTGCTTGCATTACTAGGCTTTTGCTAGTTTTATGAATACAGCCAAGTGCACTCACATGCATCAGTATGTTTGATTAATTTGAGTGCTGGTTTTTGTCAACACCTTGTTCATCTATAGTAGGAAATATATTGCTGTCCAAAAATATCTCTAGCTTGCAACTGAAGGGAGTTAATTACATGTAGTAGCATTTACATCTGGCTGTCAGCAGTTGATGCGATATATGCTTTGAAGAAATCCAGAATATTATTGTTATTATGTTATTGTTATCAATCATTTATAATTTTCTCTCTTTTTTTTTAAGGACCTGTACGATCATCTAAAGAACTACTTGGCTGAGAGGGGCATCACTAACGATTTCTGTGAGAAGCTTTCAGATCTAGCCAGTGCAGTGGAACATCGGCAATACATCGGCTTTCTCAACCAGCTTCAAGGGTTTGTCAAGAAATGAGTCCAGTGAACCCATCCTGGACTTCATAGTTCCTAGTCAGTTTTAACTCTGGCCATCCCTGTCACATGCAAAGACTGAAGCTTTGTGGTACTCACAGAGACCAGACGTGCACACTAAAGATGTGATGGAAGGCTCTTTTGCTTGTGAGTCAGATAGAAAATAATTGTGTGTATTAATGGAAATTGATGTACCCCTTTTAATTTTGGGGGGGTTAAATTTAATATTTTATCCTCTTATCATACACAGCACCTTGATCACTGAAGATATTTTGATTTTCATAAATCCACTCAGTCGTACAATTTGTTCGGCTATCAAGCTCTAAGGCTAGCATGAGACACTTCATTATATATGATATGATGATAATCTACTATATCAAGATTGAGCACATTTAGCTTATGTCTTGAATTGGAAATAGCTTCCAAAAACATGAAGACAATACTTCTGTAATAACTTACAGGTTTTGCTACTTATTGACACTGTAGTAATGACTTGTATAGTGGTATTAATGAACAAAATAAGAATTAATTAAATTCACAATCTCACTTGTTACATTTTTACTGAAATTATAATAGAAAGACAACATTCAAGAGAAGAAGAATTTCATATCATATTATTTTGAAGCTTCAAACTTTATTTTGCAAACATCCTTTGTACAAAAATTAAATAACCTAATTTAGAAATACCTCAAATTCATTTTATTTCCTCAAATACAAAAATAGGGAACAAAAACTACTCTCCATAAAAGAGGAAACTGATAACTTATTAGACAGTCACTTTTCTATGAGAAAGCATAAGAAAGTTGTAATACTCAAAGTGACTGTGGATAGCCACAGTCATGAATGGTTTTAAGCCTGTATGCTCCATATGCCTGCTATTTCATTATGTATGTATAACAAAAGAATGATAAAGACATGTTTGTGAGGTACTATGCCATCAAATCATTATCAGACTTTGTATGGACAAGTCTTAATCTATTAAAATCAAGTCTATTCCATTTATGATCAGCATTGGATAAGAGGATAGTATTTGTTTCATTTGTTCTTACAATTTAAGAAAAGTGGCGAGAATAAACTTTATTGTTATACAGTCAACATTATTTTTAAACACTGGATTCAGAATTTTATATGCTGGATTATTTTGATTTAGATAGATTTGGTTGATGAAAATTGTATATTTTTAAGAGCTACCAAATCACTGCAACAAACTCCCCACAATATTAAAACATGCATCTTTCGATTGGGACCCAAATGCTGAGATTTAGGGCAACCAAAATTGGGATGTTTTGCAAAGAAAAAAAAAAATGACTAATACTGCTGCCAGTGAAGCTATTGACAGATTTTGATCTGCTTGTTGTGAAGACATATATTGACAAAAAAATAAGAGAAATAATGTGTTAAATCAACCTTTTATACATACATGTATTATATAGTATTCTTTGCTATGGAATTGCCCTGCATCATGGCTGGACTGGACTCCTGATTGAGAAAGGGTTGCGGGATCACTGTTTTGACCCAGCACTTGTCATCGAAATAGATTTAACAAGGAACAGAGAATGTAGACATCGAGGATGTTTGAAAGTGGAACAGTCAACAAATATTTAGATTTATAATTTTGTGAGTTTTGTAATTTAACAACTCAGATGACATTAACAAAACTGGATGAATGATGATTTCTGGAAAGTGTGCATAGTAGATGAGATGCATATGTATTTTGCCCAAGTTGCCACATGAGAAAATTTTAGTTACAAATCCACTCTTCAATCATGCTTGTGAATTTCTTGTGCCACATCAATTTACCAGCGATTTGCAGCTTCTAATATGAAGAGATGTATAGATTGTATTTCAATCTCTGACATCATTTCTTGTTGCTTGGCTTACCACACATATTCTGAGAATTCAGTAAATTATTATGTTACCCATTCTCAATAATCAGTTCCTAATAGCACTTTAAAAAATAAGTGCAAAAAGGCTTTATGTAATATATCGACTGCTGAGAGTCAAAAGGGTGTTAACACATAGAGTTAATGCCCTTCTGGCTCTCAACAGACAATACGTAACATATGATCATTATGATCATTATGTCAGTTATCAAATTATTTCTGGCATGTGATGTTCATGCAAGATCTTCCCTGTGAAGTATTGCATGTAGTACATGTAGTCACTGGACATGAGGGTTGATGCTATACAGTGGAAACTCAGTATAACGAGGTCCTTGGGACCAGCAAAATTACCTTGTTATAGCAGGAATCTTGTTATATCAGGTTTTAAAAAAATAGAATATAAAGAGCTGGGACCAGAATATTACCTTGTTATATCAGGAATATTGTTATATCAGAGCTCTTTATACTGAGTTTGCACTGTATTCAATCACTATATTATTCAGGTTTATCTGAGGGTGCTGCATAGCTCTTATGAAGAGGCAGATGAAGTGATAAATATTATGCTTTGTATGAGCTTTGAACCAGTACAAGTTGAGTGAGTAGTCAAGGAACACTGCTGACCCTGTGTGTTCCTCTCCGTCATAAGATGACGCATCTTGACTTTCGTCTCCTATCAACCTGTGGAAGAAAGAAAAACTTGGGAATAATCAGGTTTTTCAAAGTAGTTATCTAATTTGAATTCAACTGATATCAGAAAATATCCTCCAGACTATACTTGCTGTGAGTGGTCTTTGCAGGTACTGTTGATTTAAAAGTCAAGATGTCATTGTGGGAAAAGGACCATGATTTACAAAAAAAATAATCTGTTCCTGTCATTAAGAATTCAGTAAGTGAGGGTCAGACTCTGGCAAGTGTATGCCTATTGGTTTTTAATATGTTTGTATTTCATTTACAAATGTTAGTACATGTATCAATTGGAAATTTTCCTATGGTTTACAATTTTGCATTGTTATGTGAAAGATTTACAAGTTAGTAAATTTAAAATTTCCAGAACCCCATTATGTGTACTGAATTACAATCAGAAAACTGTAGAGAAATCAAATCAAATCAACCAAAATCAAGGATTTTAAAGTGATTTGGTAACTTTGTAGAGGCTTGATAAAAATCCTGGCTGGCCTTACATGCTATCAGTGTATGTAATATGGTGTAAAAATGAAGCCCAGGGGAAAAAAAGAAGCACTTCAAAATCATCATGTGCTTTACAAAAATAAACATATGCAAGTGACCGGAAATTCCAGGCTCATTTTCCCCCATAGACTCAGTGTTAGACTAAAGCGTATGGCCATACGCTTTCGTAAATGGGAGTATTCAGTTAGATATCTTTAAAATAGCATTATATATTTGAAAACCTTTCTATGCCTGGCTATTTATTTATCCTTCTGAACATCATTATACAAGACAGATATCAAAATTCAACAATTTATTAAATCAAACCTCCACAAAGTTACCGAATCCCTTTAAAATCCTCAACCTAGTGAAGTGAAGATACAAATAAATAAAATTAGAATGAAGGTTCATATATCAATATCTAGTGCCACACAAAATGATCAGGAGCTTTTGCAGTTATGAAAGTTAGGAGTGACATGTTTTACTCACCAAGTTTTCCTGGTCGATACCTCTTTGTTCCCAAGCTCTTGATGTCTCTGAGAACCTTCGTGATATCCCGTCTTCTGGACACTTGGATGGTTCCGAACCTCTCTCTGTCCTTTGTAGGTTGCTTGCATCGCCTCTTTCGAATTCCTTTCGCCCATCGTAGGAATCCTTAGTAGGTATGACTTTTCTTGGGTTTGCCGGTGTTGCTTGAAGATTTCCCATTCTCCTGTTTGGGTCGGTAAGCAAGACTGATCCATTCCCGTTAACGTCTTTGGTTCCGGAGCAAGTGTTCAAACCGTTCGGGCTTATCTCCGTGCGACCCTTCTTTTCTGAAGCTATGATGTCCCCTTGGTCCTGTTCATAGCACCTAGTATCGCCCCTGAAGTCGGCAACGGAAGCGCTGGTATGAGGTCCTTGGCCATTATGGAGGCATGTACATCTTGGCGGTATCTTGGGCATTATATGTGGTTTGGGAGGAAACGATAATGGTGGTAGTGGTCCGGATTCAGTTGTCTGCTTCTTGATTTTGTCTTCTCGTGGATCTTGTGGCTGAAAAAGTAAAATGAAGAAATGTATACTCAATTAAATATCTGCAAAATGAAAGCTTGAGAGTTACAGGTACATGTACTTTTTTAGGGGGGATGTACTCTGCCAAAATGTTAGGAACATCAAGATGATGAATAAGAGCAAACACCTTGTAAAAAAAAAAATCTCAAGCTTTAATTTGTCCCGATGATTTTGAATTTCTCCACTGAGCAAGCTTGCAAAAGCTTCAAACAAAAAAAATACAGAAGAGACGAAATGCTTTTTGAACACACAAAATTAATGATATTAATTGATATATCTTTGTGACTGATGGTGATACTCAATATACCTTTCAAGACTTTCAGGATTTGCGCACCACTGAACACTTTCAATCTTTGCAAAACCACATTTAAACAATACCATCAAAAATACCTTGATAGGTTTTCCTTGAACAAAGATTTTTTTTTATTGATTGATTTTATTTCTCAGAACTTGAACTCTTTTTCATACATAACATAGAATCAAAAAAAATTCTATAGGATTAAATTATACAACACTACACATAATATTGGAGCTAGGTTCGATTTACCTTCAATGTGATGAGCAGGTCAAATGGAAATCCTTCAGGATCGTCAAGGCAATCTTGGTAGAAGAGTTGAGTTTGCGCCCTCTCGCGTTTGCGTAACCCTCCGTCTAGGTAAGCCACGAAGATCAGACCGTTGATACTACTTCCTATAAACAGAGAAATTGAATGATTATTACTTCACGTTGTTCCCTACTTTAACTCAGCTCCACCTTATGCTCATGACAGTCACACACCTTACCACCACAGGCATACCAGGCAGGAGGGGGCTGAGGCCACACCTACCCCCTCCCCCTGAGGATTTTAAAATTACCGATAATGGGGGCGACCATCACTTCAAATTCGGGCAACGAGGTCTATCTGTAACTTTTCCAATATAACAAATTGTTAGTTTTTCCTGCTTATTTGTTTCGGTCGGCGCGTGGTCACAGAATTTAGAAACTGGAAATATTGATATTCGGGCAAGAGGCGTCAGCCCCCCCCCCCCCCCCCCCCCCCCCCCCCAAAAGTCCGGCAAATTTAAACATTGACCGTGCGCCTCTGTTTACCACAGTGCCTCTTACCAAACAAACGAGAGAATAAACAAAACTCACCAGTCTTGTGCTCCTTCCTCGATGAACAATCCGGGCGTTTGAGGTCATATGTGATGTTGCCACCGGACATGGTCCGGCTAAAGGTGAGTGCATAGACCTGATCTATGACTAGACCAGAGCCGGATAAATCGATGCACCAACTGATTGACCCGCTTGAGTGTCTGGGCTTCCTCGTCAAGTATGTCTGTAAGACCGAGATAAAACATATAATACAATTGCTTTAGTCACACGTCACGTAGGAACGTTATCAACGAGCAATGAATCAATCTTTTTCCTGTTAATGACCTTGACAATAGAAATTAAAACATTTAATGATCATGATGCAAATGGGGACGGAATCCCTCCTTAAAAAAAAACAAAACAAAAACTTAGTGGTTACACTCGCTAGGAAACGTATACATGTACATGTATTTTTGCTGGGTTTTCAAACATTCCCTTTCCCCTCCTGACAATTAAGCCAAGAACTTTATTCGATGACTGTTAGCATCACTCTTGAGTATGACCCTATAAGTTTGAATAACTTCTTCGTTTTGATATGGCCTTATTTCAGCTCTTCTAAAGATTACTTCTCTTTTACAGGGCACAGTGTTCAGGAAGGGGAGGGGGCAAGGGGTGATTGGGCCCTCAGTTTCCAAACATACTCCCTGCCCCCCCCCCAAAAAAAAAAAAAAAAACTTTTTTATTTACTTGTCGAGACATAACACGCCTCTGCAAATTGTGGGAACCTGTGCCACCCTCCCTTAAAAAACTTCCCTTGCGCAGCCCCTGCTCTCACCCATTCTCCTATGTCAGGCCCCTTCTTGGCGTGGTATCGTTGCATATTAACGACGATGAAAGCCCCTTCTTTCCACCCCTTCACGACGGGCCCTCTCTGACCGTACCGGTAATAAACATCTTCTCTGGCGCTGTACCTTAGATGGAAGAGTCTTGCCGCCTTCTCCTCTTCTGAGAGCTCGAAGATGTTGCCTGGAGTCTCAACCTGTTTAGATGATGATGATGATGATGATGATGATGATGATGATGATGATGATGATGGTGATGATGACGGTTATGATTTGAGGGGAGAGAGAATGAAAAAGAGAAAGAGAGAGAGGAGGATAAGAGAGAAAAGGAGAGAATCAGGTAGAGAAATGGTATTTCAATGTGGATTTAGCAAGGCTTACAACATTAATTACAAATTAGATGTATGACGTCATTCCTAATATTTGCAACATTTAAAGAAAAAAAGTAGAGGAAACAAAAGTAGAATACAATACAAAGTCATTTTGTCGTTATAAACTTCGAGAGAAACGAAACCCGTAGGCCTATAGTGTCCCTGAATACGTGTAGATTATATCCCCTTTATTGTAAGAAACACATTTTTTATATAAACATTGTACGTCAGATCATGGACGTCTCTCTCGTACGTCCATGGTCAGATTGAATCTTTATTCTACCCCCATCATCGACTTAAATTTAAAAATACACTCCGGGGGCACTCAGATTTTTTTTTTTTTTTTTTTTTTTTTTTTTTTTTTTGACGGGGTTGTGCCTCAGTCAACCCCGAAATGGGGGTCTAGGGAACTGCCAGGTAGGTCAAAATATAGGGTCTACAGAGCTAGGGCACTACTCTGCAAAGTGTTAAAAGAGGGTCATTTTAAGGCTAGGGAACGGATCAGAGGGTGTATTACGTGGGCATTACGTTTCCGAGGGTCTTCAGAATGGCAGTTAAAAGAAATCGAGTATCTTGAGAACGGAGAACGGGCGATCGGCCGTTAAAAAAGGGGGTCGTCAAAGCAGCACATACCCGTCTGTCCAATATACTGAGTGCCCCCCCCCCCCCCCGGGCACTCGACTTACCAAAGTGGGTTGGATGTATTTATTATTATTACGAACTGGACATATTTTATAATTATTCCAGCTATTTTTTTTTCTCTCTATCTCGCTCTCTCTCTCTCTCTCTCTCTCTCTCTCTCTCCAGTCTTCTCCCCTTCTCTTTCTCTCTCATGGACCCCATGGAAGACCAGTAGTGTCGTGCCTGGCACAGCTGAATATGGGTTATCCAGCCGTTTCATTCAAATGTAAACACTAATATTGTACATGTATGTTTTTTTGTTTTTTGTTTTAACTGAACGGAAAATAAATACTACTACTACTACTCTCTGCCATCAACCCCATTTCTTTCCTCGTACATGTACTGCATGTGGCAATGTTTATGGGGGAAGTGATGTCATCATATACCTTACCTCTTATCATAATAGATCAGATGAGTTCAGAATTATTTAATCGATAAATCTGCGTCTGTATGCCCTCCCTTCCAGAAATGTTATAGGTCATTCCAGATTGGGATATCTGTATTAGCAACGATTGTATACCTGGATATGGTTTCGTAATAGGCTTTATTCAGTATATGCTGTACAGAAGAACAGCAAAATATGAATCATAAACGTAGCACAATGAGGGATATATTGTTAGTCAAATACTGTACATGTATTTTTATTATTAAGTCAACGTACCATTTATAGAAATATTCTGATTCTGTATAAGTTCACAACAATTAAAAAAAAATTATCCTATTCTGTCATCAAGATTAAAAACGATCTTTTTAGTGTGATGTTTCTTGTGAAATGGCAGTGTTAAATTTTCTTATTTCTTGGAGTGCATTTTTTTTCTAAAATGTCTAATAATTTGATTATGATGCCTTCCCACCCCCACCCCCAGCTTCACAAAAGAAAAAACAATCTAAGATACTGCCGACGAATAAGAGTTGAAAGATGAATGAAGAAGCATGGTGGGATTAAGTCAAATATATTCATAGAACGTCATGACATCGTTCGTGGGACACCTTACCTCAAATACGCACCCTAATAGCCTTAAGAATAGTATAGCATTCCTTTGAGGTGCAAAAATTAACCTAAAAGGTGCCAATTGATTCCTCTTGATTGCACCCTTTAAGGTGCACAAGAGCACCCCGAGGTGCAGTTTTACACCCTAGCTCCCTGGTTTCGTCCAGGGTGCAAAATTGACTCTTCAACAGTGCAAGATAGAGGAGGCGCACCCTAAAAGGTTCAGTTTTACACCTCTACGGTCGTTGCTATTGTCCCTATTCAGTGTGGAAATTTAAACCCTTATTTACTATTGTGTAGAATATGATATCATCATCAGACATTGTTGTTAGTGGCATATAGCGTGGGTCCATGTTTTGAAAGGACACTAGTGCAAGGGCGGGGGGTGGGGTGGGGGAGGGGGGCACCGGTCTTACTAAGTGAATGAAATGCAAACGAAGAAGGCTATTGGGTAGGATGAGGGTGTGGAAGGGAGCCTATCATCTAAGCTTTATGTTGCCTTCCCCTCTCCCTTTCTCTCTCTCTCTCTCTCTCTTCACCATTAAAAATAATAATTGGCCATTGTTTTGATTGGGGGGGGGGCACGTACCCGTGTCGCTCATGTCTGCATGACTACCCCACCGATTGTTGTCAAAACGTGAACTCACCTGGAGATAATACTTGAGAGGATTAATTGAATCAATTGTTTGACAGGATAAATGTTTATACTTGGCAAACTCCCGGGCAGAGTGAATTCAAGGCCCACATCTCTATTACGCACGTATAACGTTGACATTGACAACAATAATTTTATTGATTCCCGATTGCCTAAATTTCCCATGATCGTGGTAAAATAAATATATTGATGTGTTACATTTATATTTCAATTCGATGGGAGGACAGTTATATTTTCAGTAAACATATCCTTATACGTTTTTATACCGATGGATATTACCACAGTACAATGATGTTTCTTGGCAGTTCCATTTCTTTCTATCAAACTTGATCAATGTTTTGAATGTTTTGTACATGCAGGCGTAGTGATCAGAAAAGTGAGACACTGTTGAATTTTTGAAAAATAGTCATTTCTTTCAAATGGCAAGCTGTACTTTTCAATATTTGTTCCCCATAATTGGTAAACAGGCTTCTGTGTGATGTTTAAAATTTCTAAATCTAACAATATGGTATTACAAAATCATATTTTTATTGTCCTTCTATAGGCTTACAATTTTCTCGACGTTATGCCATGTTTGCTCTACGGCACTCTATTTTGCATACTAGGCAATTATTTTCTCTTATTATACATTGTCAGTTTCTTTACATTAAACTTTTCTTTGAGAAATATGTATATTATCAAGCTTACCTCATCTACCAGTTCCTTAGGTAACCCTGAAAAAAAAAGAGACACAAATAAATTCATTGAATATTTAAAAAAAACGAATGAAAATCTCACTTAATTCAAGTATGAGGACACTTTTGAAAATTCAACAAATATTAGAAAATATTCACTTTATACGTAAAGGAAATGTAATTAAGATTTAGTACATTTGGCTTAAAGAATAGCCATGACAATAAAATCATCAGTGAAGTAAATTTTGGCATAACTTAATTATTTTTGAATCAATGAATAATTCATAAGTGAAAAAAAAAAGTGTGTCAGGTAGGGAACTGGATCCATTATATAGTAATCAAATAACACCTTTTGGAAATTAATTCATCACCGGTAAATGGATGAATGGACCGGAAATGGAACGTTACGAGAGGGCGTGTATACAATATCCAATATCAATTCATTAAACCATATACCAATGCGTACGCCAATTTAGTTACATAATTAGATAATTGAACAGACCCATATTGCTAAAAGGTGCGGAAGTATGATGCACTGCCTAGGATCAGGTGGAAATCAGTAGAAGGTTATGTTATTGATTTGCGCCCTGCTTCAGTTTGCCTGCTAATAAACCCATATTGATTAACATTATATTTACTACATAATCATAATTGATGGTGCTTCGTTAAAAACTGTGACTGCTTAGTAATTCTTGTATAATTATGTAAATCCGATGCTGACCCAGAGATGAAATTTAAGTGCTTAGTTTCTAGTGGGGAAAAGGCATTATATATCATTAATAATTAATCATTATATATATTCGGTATTCCAATACTGAAACATATCAATGAAAATGACAAACTGGTATTATCAGGTTCTACAAAAATATTTAGAAAGCACTTTTATTTTATTATCGTGGGAGATTAAAAAAAAAAGGGTAGATGTTAAAAATGAGGTGATAAACACTAACGTTGTTTTTTATACTTTTTTTTTTATAGAAGGATAGACGAATAATTGTTTTATGCACTATAAGATCTTGACTATATTGCATAAAGCCTTAATAGATTTCTTTCCATTTACGACAGTACATATTACAACCTGGTCACAGCATTATTTCTTAGTTAAGACAAGGTTTATACCGTATACTGATATTCCTACGTTGAAGGATAACAGGAACAATGCTATTGATCATGAATCGTATACGATTCATTTACTCTGGACAGAGAAAAAAAAATTCAGGGACAAATATTGTTAATTTGTACACAAAGGCTAGCTGACCATGGACCCGATATAAGCATTGTGTTTGTCAGTACACGTCAGCATCATCTCGTAATATCATCAGAAGATGAAACATCATGTTATGGTGATTCGAACGGTATATAAATAATCTCATGAAGGTCACAATACTACACAGATTGGAAAGAAGAATTATTGATATTGTTAATGTTAGCAAGATGGTAATGATTACTATATCATTCATATTTGCATTATTCGTTAGAACATAATATCAGTATGCATATATGCAAGTTAATGTTACATACAATATGCTTCAACAAATACGGATTTTGGTGATGGTAGTCATGGTAGTAGAAGTATGTGGTCACGTCAAGAATATGACTTGTGTACTGTACTTCTTGGCCTAGAAGTATAGGCCTACTAATTGTAGCAGAGGAAATAGTGGTAGGAGAGATGGCATTTACTACTTATCAAAAAATTTATGTTTACATGGCATTTCTAGTGCTAACAGCGACTATTTTAGTACTAATTTTGGGTTTAGATCTACGGCAACTCTACAAAACGCGATTTGTCCGTTCCTGACATTATAATTTTGTTTGTTGCCTGTGTTTCTTTTGCTTCCGATTGGCCTGCAATTTACATTACGATGAGAATGATAGACAAACAGTGAAGGGCTCATGTAAAAAGCAATTGTCAAATTAATTGTACCTACCCTGCATTTCCAATAATACTCAAATGAATAAACAAATAGAAAATGCATGAATTAATAAATTAATGTTGATTGAAAGTAGACTCACTTTTACTCCTGGTAGACATAGTGGTATTTCCAATTAACCCACCCACGACGCTAAACTATTAATACAGATCCAGAGGTGCAACGCTTTGAAAACCTTATTAACGATGCTACCGAAACGAATACAAATTGACGAATGGTATCTAGCACCGTGATGCTGCCAGGAAACCGTACACATTGTCCACAAGAGTTAGATACCTGGTAGCTCTTGAACGAGTCATATCCTGGTGCTGTTGCTGAATAGCAAGATGGTTCATTGTTCAGGATAATCAAAAAGAAAAATCGATAAAAGTATAATACACTCGATGAGATGATTAAAAACAAAATATCCCTGATATACGTAATGACGGTGGCGTTGTTTTGAATGCCCCGTTCTATTTATATTTCGTCATGGGGTGAATAGGTACAACGTGGTGGTAAGAACATTCTTCCAGACATCAAGGGAAATATAGGCCTGCACCCGTGGGGGCAAGATGTTTATGTTCTATCTATTTTTTGTTTTATTTGTTTCTTCAGGGTATAGCTCTTTCAGTAAGAAAACTGTTCCTATAAGAGGCCCTGTACAAATTAAAGGCTATACATAAAAAAGAGAGGTGAACAAACTTTAAACTGAAACGTAATGAAAATATTTTTTACAACATGAAATGGATAAGGTAACAATATCTGACCACGGTTTATAAAGTCATACCTGTCAACATTCAAAGCAAAATACTGAAATATTTCTAGGCAAACTTAGGATGCAGAATATTTGTAAGGTTTACATAGAAGTTTTTACAAAGAGATAAGATTTTAGGATTTGTAACATAAATTTTAAAATGGGAACCATTCCTACAAAATAGGATACTATTATTTCATTTATATGAATCTATTGGTATATATTTACAGTACACGGATTTTGCCGTGCTAATATTATTATGAAGTCTGTATTCGAAATCGGTGAATCCTATATTGCTGGCCTAATTAATCAAATAATACACATAATGTCAAGGCTGCAGAATGTAGCATGGGCCGCCGAGCCGGGGGGGGGGGGGGGCTGGGGGCAGCAGCCCCCCCCCCCCCACTTTTTAAGTAGACACGTTAAAAATAATTTCAAAAAAAAGGCTCGAAAATTGTCATTAAAGGGAAATCCAACCTTAATAGCAAGTTGCTTTGAAAGAAAGAGGAAAAATCAGAGAAGCAGATTGGTAAAAGTTTGAACGAAATTGGACAAGCAATAAGAAAGTTATGAATTTTTAAAAGTTGTAATCACTATGCACATGGGAATTTCAAATTGGCCGAATAGGTAATGCCATCGTGATGTAGCTGTGGACAACTCCCCCATTCGCTCTAACACACAAAATGACTAAAATGTCACTTTTTTTCAAAATGCATAACTCAGTAGGATCTTTTCATTCATGAGGACCTATAACAATATGTTATCTCCAATATATTTTGAGTACTGCCCCGAGGGTAAAAGCGCCTCGAAGAAAACCGCTAATTAATGATATTTTTGTGTACGACAAATGGGAGAGTTGTCCACAAAAATGTCACAACTGACTCAACAAATTGCCAATTTGAGATTCGCATAGATGTAGTGATCTCATTTTTCAAACATCTATAACTTTCTTAATCCTTGTCCGATTTTTTTCAAACTTTCACCATCCTGTTTTTCTTATTTTTCTGCTTTCACACAAATCATCTTATTACCAAGGTTGGATTGCCCTTTAATGAGTGAAATCAGATCCTCCCCCACTTTCAAAAACGCTCAGCGGCCCCTGTGTAGTTATGTTGAATGGACCACAAAACAATAAAAGTGTTATTGAATTATTTATCAATAATGATCAGAGTCATATTACACTCATTACGTTTTCTGAAAAAATCATGGCATGGCTGATATAGCGCTTCCATTTTGCAAGCATTGTAGAGTGTTTTTTTGTTGTTGACGCACTAGGCATATAGAAGCATGGGATTATGGTGCACTCTGCAACGTAAATTTTGAAGCTACTACGTACCTGTTCGGGCAAACACCACCTCATATTCGTACCATGCGTACAGACAGAATATCTGTTTGTAAATTCTAATGCATTTTGTGATGTATTATTTTCATTTACGAATTTACAATAAGACTTTATAATATATGCACCATCAGTGGCTGTCTTCATGGTCACCATTGTTCCACAAAAAAAAAGTTATTTTTTCGCTCACTCGTTAGATTTTAGAATCTGGTAGACTTGATTTTCGGACATGAAAGAAGTAAGACCACACCTCTAGTGGAATGGCTTATCTATTTGAGAGAGAGAGAGAGAGAGAGAGAGAGAGAGAGAGAGAGAGAGAGAAGAGAGAGAGAGAGAGAGAGAGAGTGAGAGAGAGAGTGAGAGAGAGAGAGTGAGAGAGAGAGAGAGAGAGAGAGGGAGAGAGAGTGAGAGAGAGAGTGTGTGTGTGTGTGTGTGTGAGAGAGAGAGAGAGAGAGTAGGTTGGAAAAAAAAACAGAAAATGCATTCGAAACGTGACAGAGGAATTGCACCCGTAATTATTTCAGATATGAAAAGCATTTGTAATTTTGTCGAGGTCCCTTTTTTGTTCTAATATTCATTACGAAATTGAGGTCATCAGCAAATTAACTAATAAGCATTTAGATAATCAGAAGGCCTCCTAATTGGGTGATGGTATAATGAATACATAAACCCCTCTAAGTAAGATGGGTTTGTAGTTGTGTTACTTAATTCATTTGCTCCGCGTGACATCGAGCCTTGGGCTAAGATATAACCTGTTTATGCTTAAATTGCTCTTTAGGTTGTGGTTATTACCATAAGCTAGTGCTATCGAAATACGGCAATAATGAATCAAGTTGTTTTGGGATTTTGTTCAAAAAATAGAGTTGTCAGGCTTAAAGAGAAAGTCCACCCTGATTAAAAGTTGTTTAAAACCAACTTTTAATCAGGGTAGACTTTCTCTTTATAAAGTCTGACAACTCTAAAAGAAACAGAAAATTTAAAGAAACAGATCAGTGAAGGTTTGAACAAAATACGATTAAAAAAAATAAGAAGGTTACGAATTTTTGAAGTTGTGATCAATCAAACACAAATTAGCACCTCCGTGACGTATCTTGCGAGCTCCTCTCCCATTAGCCATGGACAAAAAAAAATCATTAATTTCCATTTTCTCTAAAGAAAATATTGAAACATACATGCACCTTAGATATAATCATTGCTCATATGTTTTTTTTTACAGAAAACCTGTATGAAACAAATTTATTCCTTCGTCAGAAACAAAGAAAATGGAAATAAATGATTTTTGGTCCATGTCAAATGGGAGAGGAGCTCGCAAGATGCGTCACGGAGGTGCCAATTTGTGCTTGATTGATTGCAACTTCAAAAAAACATAACTTTCTTATTTCTTATAGGATTTTGCTCAAACCTTCAGTGATCTGTTTCTTTAACTTTTCTGCTTCTTTTAAAACCAACTTGTAATCTGGGTGGACTTTTCCTTTAAAGCTACGAACCATTTCTGTGATTTTTTTTCCTTCATCTTTTTAAAGATATCGATACCATGGATACTCGATCAAATAGGTTTATCTCTGGCTTTCAATCTCTTGCTTTCCCTTCCTTCCTTCCTTCCTTCCTTCCTTCCTTCCCCTTTCCATCTCTATATCTTTGTCTTTTGCTCTCTTTCTTTTACCCTGATCTCTTTACATTTCTCTCTCCAATCTCTTCTCTCTCTCTCCCTCTCTCATTCTCTTTCTCTCATCCTCTTTTTCTCTCTCTCATTCTCTCTCTCCATCTCTTTCTCTCTCTCAAACTCTTTTCTACTCTATGTCTCTTTCTCTCTTTCTATCTCTCTCTCTCTCTCTCTCCACTTTCTTGCTCTTTCATCTCTCTCTCTCTCTCTCTCTCTCTTTTCATGTCCCTTTCTCTCTCTCCCTGTTTCTCTCTCAGCTTTGCTTAGGCAACGCAATGTCACATACTTTTCATCATACGTGATTATTGCTTAGATTATAAGCTTATATAGTGCTGACTAAATATGACTGTGCAAAATGTTCTTTATTAATTTTGCTTTAAAAAAACCGAAACAAAACGTACTATTATAATTATGATTAATTATGATTGTGCTATTTGCAAAATGTTCTTTATTTTCTAAAACACGAAACAAAAAGTAAAGCGGGTAAGGTCTACCTCCAAATATAAACAGCGAACAATATAAACAAAAACAAGAAAATGATATAGGCAGGAGCGTCAAAAGAGGGGTGGGCGGGGTATGACCCCCCCCCTCTTTTTACTTGTGTCTATTGTCTAATCATAATGAAGATTCTAGACCAACCGAAAGCAAAATAAAAATTTAGCGTAGGAAAATTGTTTTGAAATCCGACAAACGCATTCTTTGTTCTTTATCGGAAAATTCAAAATCTGATAATTGTTGTTGTTTGTTGGAAATTTTCAACTACCTAGTCGGTAGCTCAATATTTGGTCCGTGGCCCCCTCATTCAAAGTGGTCCAACGACGTCCCTAATAGTAGAAAATGATTACTAAGTATTGCTCTTGGTAGTATCTAACTCGTGATAATCCGATACAGCATAGCGAATTAAAGGAGTATATACACCCCCCCCCCAAAAAAAAAAAAAAATAAATAAATAAAAAAAAATAAATAAATAAATAATAAAAAATTACTTTTAAAAAATAATAAAAATGAATTAAAAATAGAATAATTGAATAAAATAATGAATGAATGAAAATTAAAAAAATGACAATGAAAACTTTAAAAATTAATAAATGAATTAAATTAAAAAATAAATATATATAAATCTTATTCTTTTATACACACTTGTAGGCGTTTGTCTCCAAGTCAAATGTGATGATTTTGTTCAAGTGTTTGTTGTTGTTATTCCTTCGTCAGAAACTAAGAAAATGGAAATAAATGATTTTTGGTCCATGTCAAATGGGAGAGG
>CM046840.1:3276643-3381471 GCA_025618425.1 Heliocidaris tuberculata
AGGAGATATGAAAGGAATGTGCCGTTGATCTTACTATTAGGACAGTATGGGCAGCACTCTCCCTCCTTAGTGACAGTCTTTGTGCATGTAATGGCAGGACAGATCTGATTACGACACGACACAGATCCAGACCGACAGATACAAGTAATGCATGCATCAGGATGAAACGTGTCACCATGCAGGAGGATGGTTCCTTGGTATACACAAGATAATTCATTAGGACTGGTTTCTTCGAAATCTTCGTTCTCTGCGAGAAGATGAAAGATGAAAATCGAATTTGAAGAGAGAAACACTTGAATTAATTTGGCAACATAATGTGACAAGATGATATCGTTTTCAGTAATGAAAATGGGCTTTCGAATCCCTGATTTAATCCTGCTTGTGGGCCGGTGGTGGTAGCTTTTAACCCCTAGGTTAATGTATCCCCACTCCCCTTTCTCAACAGTTCGACCCGGGTTCGAGTCCCAGCTGATACACTTCCCCAACCTAGTCACGGAGTCCACCATGTCCACCTTCGGACATTTACAGCGGTATTTAAATAAGAAACGATATGAACTTCCTGGGGATGGGCGGGGGGGGGGGGGGGGGGGGGGTTGTCGGGTGAAGTCTTTGACTCTGGATGTGAGGGTGACCCCCCAAAAGAAAACAAAACAACAACCCCCCCCCCCCCCCCCTCCAAACCGATATTGCAATTAACATTAACATAACGGTGCACGCATTGCGTTGAATTAATGACGTATGGCTTACTTGCTTTTACAGGATTGATTAGCGCAGGGCTTCGTGTGTAACACCCACGCCATTGGTGGGTATATGATCCATTTAAAACAGACGCTGGGTCTACAGTCATGTTTAAAGCCCTGCTCACACGATGCGTTATGACACTAGCGTCGATCACGCCAACTATTGTCAAATTCAACTGAGAATTCATACTGCAAGTAAGCAGTGAACGATAGGACCCTATAGCCTATAGAAACTGATGTGAGTGGCCTTGCTAGCAGACGCAGACAAAAGTTTGACCGCATCCATTGGGTTTGTGTACATCCTACTCTCGTTTCTCAAACAGAATTTCGAGGGCATCTCTGACGATTATGTACACAAACTTAATGAATGCGATAAAACGCTTGTCTTCTTATGCTGTCGAGGCATATCGCACCCGTCTCTATCTGTACGGGCCCATTGTTCACTGCTTACTGTGGCATATGGATTCTATTGAATGGATTATTGCTGGCGGGATCGACGCTAGTAAAATAACGCTCGTGTGAGCTGAGCTTAAAGCTCGAATTTAAGCCAACAGTCGGGATTAAATTCTAGCAGAGTAAGGGCTGACCTGGCTGTGGCTCACGACGAGTGCCATCAACGTTCTGTTCCTCGCAGTTCACAGGTCGTTCAGCTTTCAACGAGCAGTTCACGACCCCGTCTTCACAGGTACAAGTTGTGCACTGGTCCAAGTCCCATTTTTTGTTAGGCATGAAGATGGTGGTGCGGAAGACACATGGTAGAGGGGCACGGGTTGGTTTTGATCGGGCCACACTTCGTGCTGCAACGTCTGTATCAGATTTTCAAAAGTTAATATCGAAAGAATATTAGGCATATATCAGAAAGAATAAAAGGCTATCTTTCCCCTCTCTTTCTCTCGTACTTTTCTCAATAAAGAAAAGTGTTCGCCTTAGTTTGGAGGGAATGGGGGTACAAACTCACCCAGGCCCCTCCCGTAGCTACGCCACTGCCCTTGATCACCATTCCGGACTATGACCCTCCTGATAGCTTTCTCTTAGGACAACCTCCTTGGCAAAACTATACCCAAAGAGACTACCAACTGTGGTAGATTGGTGAAGTCTCCTGACTCTCATACGAGAGGTCCTGGGTTCGATCAGTGCGTAGTGCTTACATCCTTGGACAAAAGGGACAACATATTTTTGTCCCTATCGACCCAGGTGCATTAAATGAGTACTTGCAATACTGGCGTAATAATAACTGCAGGCCCGCAGTAAGAGCATTATAGATAGTGTGATACTGATGAGTCTACCCAGGGGCCCGTTGCACAAAACTTGCGTTTGAACGCAACTCAGGAAAATCAAACGCAACTTTATTTTCAGCCAATCAGAAGTGCGCATTTAGGACTTGCGTTTGGTTGTCAGGAGTTGCGATTAAACGCAAGTTTGGTGCAACGGGCCTCTGGATAGATAAAACCAATTTTGATTATCATTAATATCAGTACTTGCATCAACTGAGAGTAATTGTCTGTGAAAATTATCGGGGGGGGGGGTAGTCCTAATGGCAAATAGTTTTCACAGCGGGTTGTTGTCAGAGAGTAGTTGTCCCTTTAGGGTAGACTTGGGGATGTTCGGGGATGGTAGCCCACCTCAGGAGTTAGTTGTCCTAGAATCATTACTTCATTATAATCATATTGAGGAGACCTTAACAACCCGTCCAAACTTTCACTCATAACTAATTAATTTTCCTCACTTTAGGCACTGCACCTTCATTCAAAACAATTGGTGAGAGGAGAAAAAGAGTTAAAAAAAAATCAATTTCAATTAATATATGCAAATTCGGCATAGTGGCACTGCTTAACAAATGTAAAAACTTTTCATTAAATGAGCGGTTTCTGAATATGGCAAACCTACATTTGATCGAATAAAATTTTCCCGGGAAGCTGACGTCGTTTGCCCGCGAGTGTAGCAAAGACTTTGATACTGTATAATAGGGGAAGTGTAATTTTGTCATTAAAATATAATAGATGAGATAAAAGCTACAAACAAATCGCCTCATTTCCCGAATATGAGACGGCGAGTGTCAGATGAAGAGGTGACGGGCGCCCGAATATCTTTTTTTAATTTTGGAATTCTCGGATGGTAGCAGCCCTACCCCGTCCCGTCTATGCCGGCCAGTGAAAACGAAAATGAATACTATTTAAGATGAAATGAATGCATACCTTGTCCGCAGGAGAAAAGAAAGATGCCAACAACTAGACATATCGAAAGTTGAGCCCCTTGTCGAACCAGTGGTTGATGTCCGTAATTACCCATGGTATGGTATGTTGACACGAGTCACTGTACTATCTGGAGTAATAGACCTCAGCAACTTGTTTCGCATCAAGCTCACTCACACCACAAACTTGCTTCAACTAATCTGCGATGTCCTTTTATAAAGATTTTGAAGATTTATAGATCACAACCAACCCTCCCCTAAAAAGATAAAACAGATTCTACTCAAGCCAATTTGAACAACACTAAGCCGTTCATCAGCATGGGGGTGGGGGGGGGGGGGGTGTCTTACCAAAAGATACACGCCCCTTAACAGTAATAGCTCAAATAAGTGGTAGTGAGATTCCATGAAAGCCTGACTAAACGTCTTTGACCGCGGTAGCCGTATAATGTCAACCCTGATGTCAACTTTTCAGATTGAGATTTTTGTACGTGGGCTCAATAATAATTGAGTGCATGTTGATTTCTCCTCGAAATTCTTGAAAAAAGTGTAGTTTTACAAAGCAATATGATAACGTCATGGAACTACAAAAGATGATTACATGACATGGTCATAAGAGAGTTTCCGCGAAACATACTGTCCACGACCTAGACTTTCTTGGACATGTTTTGTATGGTTTTAAGACGCTCCCCTTTTTTTATTTACTAGATTTCTGTTTTATCATTTTGTCCCCATAACAATTTGCCGATACACATAATTTGGTGTAGGAGTAGGGGGAGATTATCATAATTCTCTGGAAGAAGGATGTTTTTACAATCGCTTTTCAATAAAGTATTTGGTGCGAGGAAAACTTTCTTAAGAGGAGGGAAGGGCTGAAATTTAAAGATATTCTCTTCTTTTTTTTTTTTTTTTTTTTTTTGTGTTCGTTTGTTTGTTGTTGTTTTTTTGCCTGGAAAGCAATTTTGCATAACTGAACAGGCAAACTCTGCAGTATGAAATAAAGAAGATAAAATAAATGATGATGATAATAATAAACTTTTAGCAATTGCATGATCAGCTTTTCTATGATGGAGTATTTGATCATATGAATCTATTTACATGATTCAGTTTATGTTAATATGTAGGAATACAAAGGTTTCTTTTGGCACAAACATGTAACTCTGGTTATACAACATTATAGATTAATAAGCGATATTTTTAAACATTGTACCAGTAAAAATAAAGATATTTGTATTGTGCTAAAATCATAATAGTGATGATCAGAGAGTACGTTAAAAGAGGGAAAAAGCACTCTAGTTATTTTTTATTTTGACCTCTTCTTCTCGGAGCGTTTTCGAAGTACATAAAAGCAAAAATGACGGCAGTATTCTATATTTTTCAAAATAAAAATCAAACCATTTGATTTGGTGTATGTTTTACTTGATTTTATAGCATCTTTATTTCATGTTGTGCCATAGATACATCATGGATTCAGCCCTACTAGAGATTCAGAATGAAATTTTGCCCCCGAATTAGGCCTCATGATGTTGCCGGCCATGTTCACCTTATGACATCGTAATACATCTGGGAATGAGTGCATGAACTCTAGGTTCTCCAGAAATCATCAACCAGTAACGTATGATATCTGGAAACTGGTGTCTCAAAACAAGAGGGAAGTTCCGTCCTGCGAGCACCGGGGTACCGATTCGTCATGGATTTGACGTTGACCCATATAACCACCCAGGCGACCTCGCATTTCTTCCTGGCTTCATTTTGTCATATAGATGTAGGATTAGGATTTGAGTTGCAATAGGATTTAGGGTTAGGGATAGGTTATAGTATGGTATTCGGTCAGTACAAGGGCTAGTCCATGAAATTGAGCAACTGTCACAGGAGAGTGTAGCTTAGATCCTTTAATGATAGTCGCCATGTATTTTGAGTTTTGATATGTCTTAGTCCACTACACAAGACCAGAATTTGGTATTGATGGTTTGAAAGCGCACACAAATAATTGCAAAAAAATGGTAATAACGACTGGATAACATCATTTTTTAAAGTCTAGAATAAGATATGGATATTTATCTATATTTCATTTTTTAGATTAATTAATTTATTGATTATAATTTCTTTAAAAAATATCTTAATTATCCATTTTTCTATATTTTGATTGATTGATGAATTGATTGATTGATTGATTGATTTTTTTTTGGGGGGGGTGTGGCGGTCATTTTTTTCTTCTTTTTTGACATCCTGCTTAATTTTGATAGAATATTAGAACATAGAAGAAATAACTGAGAACATTAATTTGTTGTTCAATTTGGTTACACGGGCAATGAGTGCTTATCCTCTATTCATGTTTTGTCCTCTTTAGTACTTGACGTTTATTTTTTGAGATGCATTTTGGTTTCTCTATCCCTCTCCCTTTATAAACCCTTCCCTGGATATTTAATTCCAGTGGAAGGTGGAACACACACACCTGAATAGCCGTAGCAATTTTTCTGGACATTCCCGACCCAACCCAATTTTATGAGTCATTCAACTGACAAGTTATGAATAACAATTTTTTTTTTCATTTTAAGTTTTATAATTTGATCCACTAATTCATCAGGTATTGCTCCCCAACCTTTGAAAATGTCCCTTTTCATTCAATACATACCCCCAAAAGGTATTTTAACATTTTGAATCCACATTTTGAGATTCCGAAAATTCATAAAATACTGATAAAAATTCAATAAATGTTTACCTAGGCTTCAAAGTTCTTGCACGCGTAACTGTAATTCATTAGGTAGCTAGTTAATTTGGGACAAGTTATTTCATAGTTTCCTGCGTAATGCTTAATGTATTTATATGTGACTTATTCAAGAAGGCATTTGTCAATGAGAGCCAGAAGGGCATTAATCGATGCCTATGTACATGGACTTAATACTTCCCAGCTCTCAACAGATTTGAGTGCCTCGTTTAAATTAAACTCCAGTCTAAGTTAAACCAGTTTAATTAAACCTGACCTAAACTGCAAGTGCAGTCTAAATCTCTGTACAAAGATAAACCACCCTAGACTGAAGTTTAAGTTCAACCTGACTTCAGATTTCAGAACATGATTTTCTAAAACTCTGTTTAAAGGCCAGGCTCAGATTGGGTTTAAACCACACTTAGACCGTGGTCTCAGTTATTAATCGGAGTTCAGAATACGAGCCATTATGTTTACATACATACCCTTTTTAATGTTGTATTTGGAGCTCATGACACTATATGTATTTTGAAATGACATGCAGATGCATTTCAAACAGAATATTATGCATGTACATGTACTAAGAAATAACGGTTCAAATTTGCACCCTAATTGGTACAATAGCAGCAGCCCTAAGACAAGGGAGCAAAATCAAACCCTCAGAAGTTCAGTTTTTATGCCTTGCACCCAGATGAATTTACATCCACTTACTCGGGTGCAAAACTGAACCTCAGAAAGGTGCACATGTCCATCTTTCAGGCTGCAATATATAAGAATTGATTGAAACCTAAAAAGGATCTCCATGCACCAGGAGGGGTGCTCCTAAATGTATTTTATAAGTTAGGGTGCAAATGCAAACATTATACATACAAACAAAAGGATCAGACAGACACATCATCAAATTTAATATCCATCATGATTTTTTTAATCACATGACACTCAAAGGTACCCATGCAGATACCAACATAAACAGGAAGAAAGAATCTCATGTTTAAATACACATATAACATCTGAAATGTTTACTTGTATAATAAATGCAAGCAATGTACATATAACACGGTTTGGCCAAACTTAGAACCTTATTACATTATGTGCAGTGACCATGCTATTCATCTGTATTTTTTAAAAGTGTACATATACATGCATCTCAAATATTCATAAAGCCTGGAGTAAACCTGATAAACTATATTTTATCCCTCATCAAAAGATTTTTTATTCATAAACTGGTCAAGAGCATTGCATGTGATCAATTATGTTTCCACTAGAAGAGCACTCCACTAACTGCCTCCTTTAAAATATTTATAACGCATGTGTGGGAGGAATTAAAACTAATAAGACTATTCATCACTTAAATAACACTTTCAAGTGAAATGTGTAAAAAGTGGCATGTACTATTTAAAAGGATAAATATCAACAAATGCAAGGACAGGTTGTTGTACATATCATTTTGAAGGGATAAATAGTAGTCCTGCATCATGTTACCAATTTTTATGGACCTAAACAGTTTAGGAGGGTTTATAGAAGCATTTTGATTACAGGTACTTTAAATGGTTATTGTGAAATTTGGTCAGGTTTGATTGGTCAAGTTTGTTTGAAATACCTCAGTTTTTAGAAAAGAAAACTGCACTTTGAGTATGAGGCTTTGAGTATGTTTTACTCAAATATAGCTACACGTATTTTATTTACCCTTCTTCTACAATGGCATCCTGATAAACTCACAGCCAACACAATGTGGGTCTTATGAATGGAAATTACATCAGGCTTAACATGCAAAGCTTCAGAATTTCATATTTCACTGGCCAATATAGTTCAAAGAGTATATTTCAATAAGTTTTGAAGGCTTTTTAAAATAGTTTTGCTATGCCTATGCTTCAGAACAATATGGTACAGACAATACTGTATTCTCAAAACAAAATGAAGAATATAAAAGTCAAAGCACATAATTTGGAGGATGATTTATAAAGATGTCCAATGTATGGAATAGATCATATTCCACATGAAATATTTTCATGGAATTCCCTTCTTTGTACATGAAAATGAAGAAAAATGTTATCAAATATTTAAGAAAAGAAAAGTTTTCCAAATCCCTCAAATTCAAGCTCATGATAATTTTCAACTGGTACGCTGTTTTTTAAAACAGAAACAGAAATAAAAACTTATCACTATGTTCATGATGACAATTGCACAAAACAACTCTTACTCTCACTTTATGGATCATGAAAGTTAACAAAATGTCAAACATTCAAAGACACTTGGATGAGGCAAGCAAAAAAAAAAGAAGAGCAATATCTTGTACATGACGTCCCATACTAGCTAGTCTCTCATCAAATATGAATTCATGATTCTTCATAAGAATTTTAAAGAAAAGTTGGATGAAGTATTGTCATAACCCTGCCTACACATAAATACCATTATCAGACCTTTCTCATAATGTACATGAGTTCACACAGTCATCCAAAAAGAAGAATTCTGAGAAATTCCTGAGAAACTTTCCCTCCAAAAGAACAAAATCAGTGTGTGTACATTGTCACTTAAAAATTGAACTCTAACGGTTGTGTTTTAACATTTATTCTTCAAAATCTTGAAATATTTCTGGAAGAAGTTTCCCCCCAATATATCCCATAGAAGACCTTTTCACCAAGATATTTCTTTCTACATTGTGAAATCTTCTAATCAATGGTAGGTACGGTATTCCAAGAATATGTGTCTTAAATGAACAAGAAATATACACAGCTGTATATTACTCAAATTAATTTCATTTTCACTTTTAAAAGTAATGATTGGTTTTAAGAAATTGAGGGCATTGTTTACACCATTTCCCATGGTGTGCCAATGGCAGTTATGCTATAATATATGATGCAACAGTTCAGTCGATCACTGCCAACTAGAGAGCAAACTTTAAAGCATTTTCAAATGTTATCTATCAATAAGTCAAATGATGAAAATCTTAATAATAAAATCTATCACAGTGATAAGATAATAGCTATGGACAACAAAATGTTTGTCTTTGTTTTTTTTAAAGCATGATAATGGAAACAACCTCCCTCTCTGATAAAACAAAGAGACTACTCAGTGCAGCACCGTCTCATCGATATCAAACTTTGGAACATTCTGTGAGGCGACCTTTCGTAGTCTCTTGAGGCAGTCATTGAGGTTTGAAGCTGGGACTGAGTCCAGGGATTTCAGCACATCCTGTCAAATACAGAGAAACATTGGAAACATCGGTCAATCCTGGGAAATTTTCAAATACTGTAAAACCAGCAATTTTCTCGTGCATGAAACTTTCGCGAATTTCATGAGTGGTCGAGATTTGTGAAAGTTTCGTGCCGCAAAATAATCAAATCACAACTTTATAACCCTTTTGAGACAGTTCACCACATTTTGTGGTTTGGCTCAATAACTTTTGATCCAGAGCTCTAGAAAATGTACCAGATGCATGAGAAGAAAGAGCAAAAATTTCTGCACACACTATGTCCAGTTTTGTTGCTTGACCATATTGCATTTGATGCCAGGAATTTTACAAACGAAAGTAAGCCTCATAATCCTTAAATTGATAACACATTGAAAGGTTCAAAATCATTGTCTTTTATCAAAATTGGCAATTTTTTCAACTGTTCGACAAAATTCCTAACAATGTATATTGTTTTCAAAGACATTAAACCTTATTAGAACCGTGTGTGTAGCATGAAAAAAAAATATTATTTTTGCCAATTTGAAGAACAAAGTGTGATCAATTTAGCCCTTTAAAAATTCCTGTCCTGAAAGGGTTAAACAACAAAAAATCATTGCAATTCGCGAAAGTTTCTTGCTGCAAAATTGACTGTCATTGACAATTCACAAAAGTTTTATGTTGCGAAAGTTTCTGGTTTTACAGTAGTTCCTAAATCAGGGGAGTGCTTCATCAAGCATTTTGTCAGTGATTTTTATCGACAACTGTTATAAGCTACTGAAATCCTTGCATCTGATTGGGTGAGAGCAAATTTGTCAGTAAAAATCACTGACAAAATGCTTGATGAAATGCTCCCCTGGTTCAAGAAGAAGGAATTCTCTCTCTGCAATCTACTCCTAATCGGGCATCAGACAGAATAAACTTAGACGATAAATTAAATGAAAGTAGAGTCATCAGCTTCAAATTTCCTAACAACAAAAAGAAAAATAACATGCGTTACATATTGTAACCACTATCAAAATAGGATTCAGTTCATCCTTTGCATATTTGTGCCATAATACAATTTAATAGAACCATTGTACCAATGGGATATATTTTATCTCTTTCTCTCTCTCCCTTACCTGTAAAAAGTCATCTCCATATTTGAGCCTGAGCAGCGCCACCAATGCCCACTCACTGTCTGCCTGCACCGCTGTGTTCTTATCCTTGGTGTTACTGACCAAGACTACCAGCATCCCCCGTACGATGGACATGTCAAGGGGAGACTCGGTGGTCATGGCTACGTGGTTGACCATCTGAGCAGCAGCCATCTTGATGTCATTGGATGAGTGGTTGAAACACTGGAGGAATGAGGAAGAGGAAATGATCCTGAAGCTTTCAAGTTCCCATGACATGCATATGCTTATTAACATTTATAGATATGTGTCAACACATCATCAACTGTTTAATCCAACTATGTATCATGACATAACATATATTAACATATTTCCCCTATTTTTCTGCAACCTGCTAAGCCCTGCCCCATGAAATTCCTTCAAAATAATCTTGCGCCTCTTGTAATATCTCTTGTAACACCACAGTATGCTAAAATAATTATCACAGTGCACAGGTTTATACATTTTACCTTGCTAAGTTGCTACTAACAGAATTACTGGGTTTTACACAGTAACAGCACGCAACATTTTAAAATAGCGTTGCTATGGTAAAAATGTTAAAGCATGGCTAGAGAGAAATATCCCTTCCTCAAGCCAAAGCCTAATTCCCAATACTCACCTTGACCATAGGTGAGATGAGAGTCTGTGGTACTTATTCTCCAGTTGCTATGCAGTGCTTTATGAAGAATCCCTTTGTTCCTCCCTTTCTGTAAGTTCATAGCTCATTTTCTAAGACCAATCTTCACCACAGCTAAGATGAGAGGCCGTGCAGTGCTTCATGTAGAAATCCCTCCCTCCCCCAATCCCCATCCCCATCCCCTAGAGTCCCCTTGCCAAAGCCATAACTCATTTTCTAAAGACCTACCTTGACCATAGCTGAGATGAGAGACTGTGGTACTTGTTCTCCAGTTGCTACGAAGTGCTTCATGAAGAATCCCATACCACGGATGCCTGCCACGCATACCGGTATCTGGAGGAGAGAAAGAGAGAGAAACAGATGTGAAAATTATTTTACTTTATCACATTTCATTACATGTACCATCAAGCTGGCTATACTGAACACTTCTAATGAAAGTGAACATGTCTGTTTAGGTCAAAAACATGCAGAAAGATGATCCATCTACAGAGTCCACTTTAACAACTTCTATGGTTTATGTTCATGGGTAGGAAAATTTAATTTATTTTTTAAAACTTTCTCATTGTGTTCACACAGAATGCTATAGTATTGGAATTTTTGAGAATAAAATTTGAATAAATCTTAACTGAATTGAATATTAAATATAGTTTTGCATTGTGACGGGCTGTAGATATATGTTATTATGGAACAATGTTTTGATGTGTACATCCTCAGGACGAGATGTTTATGGTATTGAGGAGATTCAACATGGTGTTTCATTAACTTACAACCAGTTTTCCAGAGTAATCTTTTGTTGTGCTGTCTTCGTAGTTATAAGACAGGGAACCTGGGGTATGGGCAAGGAGCGGCCCATAACAGCATGCATCAAACGCTAATGGAACTGAACTTATGAAAGTTTACATCAGAACAATCTACAACAGCTACTGTAATTGTCAGCATTCTATCAATGTCATACAAAGATCTTTCAATGTCAAGGGAGTTTTCAATAGTACTTCTGAAATAGTTAATAATATCAAAATTTCATCTTAGCACCTTACCCTATCATTTAATGAGTTCTTGATTGTAACTTCTAGAACCTTCGCTGATTGTCCGTCAACGGCCACCCTCTCTGGTGCATATCTCAGTGCGACTGATAGAACGAGGGCGCAACTGTGATGCAGCATCCAGTTCTGATTCGGCTCATTCACTACTCCGCAAAAATGTAAAAAGCAAAGCACAATAATTAATCAGACAGTAAATACAATACCATAGATATCTTACCTATCATCTCAGATATCTTTATGATCATCACAGGTATCTCTGTATCCATCTATCATTCTAGTTCAATAAATCTACCATGATAGAGCACAAACTTTCAAATTATTCATGGTAAAGGATTATTAATGCAAAAATTAGCAGGATAGTTGATATACTGTTCACTAAATGTAGTCTCTGAAACTAAGCTTCTATGAATGTTTAGAAGTTCTACATTGAAAATACACTTGCATTCGACTGCTCTACAAAGCATTAAATTAACATTCCTTTCAAATGATCAGAAGGAAATGGTGAATTGATGAAAAAATAATATTCTTTACAGCTCATTTCTATAATAATAATAATAGCTGTTTCTTATATAGCCCTGGGCACTGGATTCAGTTGTGATTCTGCACATTACAGTGCACATTCTCCAATCCTCTTAAGAGCATTCCAGTCAGTCGCCCGTTTCCATGTTAATCAAACCACAATGATGTTCGCATCCTACCGGGTACCCATTTACATTAACACCTGGGTGGAGAGGAGCAATGTAGATAAAATGCCTTGCTCAAGGGCATAAGTGCCGTGCCGGGGTTTGAACCCACGACCTTTGCATTCCCAGTCAAGTGATTACACCATTCGACTACGACACCTCTACGATGGAAATGGAGCATTTCCCAAAGGTCTTGTGCATAGATATTCTTCATTACCAAAGGTAAATTACATAAATGGCAATGGTCACTGAAGGTGAGTAATACCCCCGCCCCAATGTGTGTGCCAAATTTCTTGAGCATTGCTCCAAAAATGAGGAAGTGGTTTAATCTGCAATATTTTCCTGTTTTATTGCCATATGTCGTTACTATGGTAACACTGTTTGCCACACATTGAAACAACATGTCTTGCACATCTTTACCACAAGACTAATGTGTGTGCCAAATTTCACAACCATTGCTCGAAAAATGAGGAAGTAGTTCAATGCGCAAGATTTCAACCTGATTTATTGCCATAATATGCCGTCACCATGGCAACGCAGGTTCCAACACATTCAAAAATATGTCTTGCACATCTCCATCCCATGACCAATGTGTGTGGCGAATTTCAGGAGCATTGCTCAAAAAATGAGGAAGTAGTTCGATACGCAAGATTTGCAACCGACCGACCGCCCGCCCGCCCGAAAGCCCGACCACACGCTGATTCCTATATACCCCCTCCAAACTTTGTTTGGCGATGGTATAATGAGAATACATACAGGAAAGTTTGTAAACCTACCAAGGAGTCTATTGTTGAGGATATCCTCTAGATCTTCATCACTCAAGAACTTGCACAATGCTCCCAAACATCCACATGATGATATCCTGATGTTACCCTGCAAAAAGAAAATGTGCATGGTTCGGTTAACGACAAAGTCAAGTTAATGCTCTAGGATCACTGTTATAACCACTACAATGTCATTAAGATTGATATTTAACAAGAATTTACACAATGCTCCCAAACACCCAGAAGACTTATGTTACCTTTCCAAAAGAAATGGACATTACAGCAGTAAATGATGACTTCCAGTTTTTGCTATAGGATCACTTGTTTAAAGTGCTACAATGTCATTAAGTTTACAAACACACTTGGGATTAATATTTCACAGGAATTTGCACAAGGCTCCCAAACACCAAGAAAATGATACCCTTACGTTATTCTAACTAACAAGTTCATCAAATCTTAGTTTGCAAATAATGTACAACTTATTGGTGTCTGGAAATGAATTATATACAGCATATAAAAGGTTACATATCCTACCAAATTTCCTTTTAACTGCAAGCATTTCACTCTTATTTATTTTGGTGTATGATCATTTTGATAAAAAGTGATTTTTTTTGGATTTGAATAATGAATTTGTTTGCAAAGCTATTTCACAAATGTGCAGATGAATATAAATATAAATCTACAAATGGTATTTTTCTTTTTATCTTGAATTTAATCTCTCCTGAAATACCTCTGAGGAAGATAGGTTGTTGATGAGAGTTGCCTGAAGAGCCTTCTTGTTTGCATCACCAATCTTAGTCCCAGCTCCAGCTATAGCCCCTCTCAAGGCCTGTAGCATAGTCTCTCTGAATAAGGCAAGGAATACAATCGTAACTAAACACACACAAAAAAGTAACTCCCCCTTAATCAAGTTGGCGTAACTTCTTAACGAAAAGGTTGTGAGAAAAATAACTTGGCAAGAGTGTTCTTACACTTATTGACTAACTTCCCTGTAAAAATGAGCTTGATCCATCGAGTCATGCATAAGCGGGCAAACATTAAAGGCAAAAATGTCACTTTTCAAAAGCCACAAGGTAGGAGCTATTTTATCTCTAGGGGGCATGAAAAGTGCAACATTTTTGGACAAGTACAGTGCTAGTCGTGTGATTAAAATAATAAAAAAATACTGAGAATTGACTATATTTCTCAAGCAACATTCTCATAAGATTATCAAATTCTATTTCAAGATTTTTGTCAACTAATATCATACTTGCAGTGATGCTTGTGATGGTGTTTTGAAACCTCTGAAAGTACCTCAGTCCTTTTCAAGGAAATCCTAGCAAAATCGCGTTTGTGCTCTGACGCAGCCGTATTGAAAATTGTAAAAATAATGCATTCGCGCTCTCTTGCCCAAGAGATTAGCAGAGAGCAATTCTATTGGCTGAGCATGATGAAAGTCTAACGACATTTCTTATTGGGTATCGCATGTAAATGAACGTGTCTTAGAGGAGATAAAATCTCGCTAAAATGGTTCTCAGAATCCCGATTTAAAAAGACTTCAGGGTATTTTATCTCACTGACTTCAAATCTCAGATTTTATCTGAGATAAAATGAATCTCAGAATACTGCCCCTGGTTGGCTTTCCATTTTTAAATTTTATATTTAAACCTTAAAGGGATTGATTAACTTTGCCCAGGATTGAAAAAAAAAAACTGTTCCAGCTAATGCTGTAATCATAATTGCAAACCTTTAGGTCAGACATGAATCGCCTGAGTTTTTATCAGCTGATCGGTCATTTACATATCAAGATATTTACGACTGAAAATTAATGATGCGATAGAGTACCACCGAACCCTAAAGAACTCTTATGGTTGGCATACCTCCCTCTTTCACAGAATACAGTACAATGAACGAATCCCTATTTCTTCACGGGCTGGAAACCCGTTCTGACTGGATTTTGCTTTTGAAACCCAATTTATTTTCTCTTTTTTAGGATAGCAAACGGGTTCCTATTTCTCTCATACTTTCACATATCCTTAATTATATAAGCAGTTAGAGGACTGCACATAATTCACTGGCATTTGAGCTGATTTCACAATTTTTCACAAAGTCAATCAATCTCTTTAATAAAACTTTTTTTTTCCCTCTAGAAGCTAGTAGTTGTTTGGATTGTATATTGTGTTGTGGGCTCTTGCTGCCTGCAGCAATTAAAAGGGTTAAGAAGTGAATAATATACTGTACCTGACTCCTGTGTCATTGTCTGTGTTCTTGATGCCATTATGAAGCTCAGTGAAGAGAGGATCCACCTTGGCGTGGATGACGACCAGTTTACCTAAGGCTGCAGCAGCTTCTAACCTGACCGATCTGTTAGCATCAGTCAAGCCTCGGATGAAGGTGGTTTGAAGCTGTGGCAGGAAAGCCTTCAGAAGCACACCAACCTGAAAGAAGACAAGTAAACATCTGATTTAAGCCACAAAAGAACAATAAAAACAGGAATATTTTTAAATTATCTGAAGCTCGACTTTGGCTGGCTTCAGCGCAAGAATGTCTCATACAATCACACAGCATATGTGATGATATATTTCTGGTCATGAAAGCACAATCACTATTTCTTTCATATCATGAAATAGCATCACAATAAGAGTTTCCACATGATTTGAAAGATTTCACTAACCCTCCTTAGGGAAAAGCACAAGGGTCCTTTCATTTCTATCACATTCAGGAAGCCTGGGTAATAATATGATTGCAGAGCCCTAAGAGAGAGGAGTATATAATACTGATGAGGCTACCCTCGGTAAACAAGACATATTGTTATCATTATTATCATCATTATTATTACTTAAAGAATCTAAATCTTACCTTAGCAATGAGCAACCCTAGCGTCTGCAGGATCGCTACCTTCACGTTCCACGCAAAGCGGTCACCCAGGACACGGATCAGAGGTCCGGTGATGGCTACTACCTGAGGTTTAAGGGCAGCAATACTGGTCAGATGAATGACCTCACCTAACCCCAAGGCAGCCTGCTCTTTGACCTCCGGTGACCCTGACAGGATGCCCTCTCGGAAGTAAGGAAGGATTGGTGTGATACCCTGTGAATGAAGAGACACAGATTAGTGTTAGAAAGGGATATACATGTAAATGGAATGTTTCCGGCACTTGGGATACTGAAAAACAAGTAAATGAAAATGGTTGTAGGTAAGCTACTACAGGACTTCATAAAGTCCAACGTGAAGGAAAATTTATGTTTATCACAGCAGCAGCAACAGGTTATGCAAGAATAAAATGGTAATTTCAAATGTGACCAGGCACCACAAAACCACCAAAAAGTCGCCAGATATGAATTTTTAGTTAAGGTCTGATTCTGAAAGAAGGGATTCTCAGCTTTAAATTGATATATAACTCATTAGCATTGGCCGTTCCTAACTCACTGTACAAAGAGTAGAATGCACAGTCCCTCAGAATGTTACTTCTGAGAAATAAGGGTTTAAAGTTTGCAGTCTATTGAAGCATTCTGACTTGCAAGGTGTTGTGCTAAGGTGACAAAAGGAGGATTAAAACTCAATGAAAATTTTTCTATGAAGGGATTATCAGATTGTCATAAAACTTGGCATACTAATTAAGCATATCCTGTTCATTAGAGTGCACAAGTATCAATGCAAGAACTTACTCTGTTTAAAAGTTATGGGAGATCAAAATGAGACAAGTATTCAGGGTCGTAAAAAAAAATAATACAACAAAATCCAGGGAAGACACACATAAGTCTAATTTAAAAAAAAATGGTCAAAAATACCACTTTTAGATTGTTTGGTGCCTCCAAATTTTTAGATTACTTAGAAAAAGGTATACTCTTTCACGAAATACCCAAAACTAAAATTTGACAATGCCAACCCAAAACACATTGATTGAGCTCTAACTGAAAATCACACAGTGCGACTTTTTGGTGGTTTTGTGGCGCCTGGTCACAAATGAGCAAACTATTCTATATTTTATAACAATTTTAAAAAAGCCACTGCAAATTTTAAAAAGTATTTACTTCTTTGTAACAAAAATTGTTAATGTTTTGAGGTGTGAGAGAGAAAGTGTAAAATTATAGACATCTTCTTGACTGCAGGAAATGCATCTTGAAGGAGGTATGACAACTGAGGAAAGTTTTCCTAAACATACAAGGCAGACTTCTTCAAAACTCATGTAGTGTTTCTCTTTTCTTCTCCTTATTTTCTTTGGGAGACAGAATCCTGGTAGTTCATCATTCATCACAACAAATTCCCAGAGTAAACAGATGCATCATATAAGAGAAGATTTTCTAAACATTACAATTTAGCTTGAAGCTGTTGCTTACCTTCTTTGGGAGACAGAACCCTGGTAGTTCATCTTGTTTACAATCATCTGAAGCATAACGGACAGCTAAGCGAACTGATCCAATGTGACCCATTTGTTCTGCAGCACTCAGGCTCTAAAATAACAAAATAAAATAAAACAAAAATAAAGATGACAACTTTTTAAAAATTATCTCTGAAGTTTTATCTATGTTTGCCATTCATTTTATCAATTTTTTGTTCTCATATTTCTTTCATGAAGATTACGCCTAGTAACCATAATGCTTGCCTGCAAATTGTCTCACAAAATAAGATGTACAAAACTATTGGTAATACAAGAAATACATGTATAATGGAAGGACAATTGTAATCTAGAAATTTACACAGAAAATATCTATAACTCATCAGAAAGTATATAAGGTATATCTTGATAATCCGTGAATGAGTTTCTATTCTTTTCACATTTTTTTCTAAAGGTATGAAATGAGTGATGATTGCTCTTATATCTCATTAGAAAATGTGTCAAAATCTTCAGTACATCAATACCGAACCTAAAGCAGCACTGCATCATCAATAAAAATTACTTTTGATTTAAAAAAAATTGCAAACAAATATCAAGACCAGCTTTCCATTTTCTACCCAAGAACTGACCTTTGTGACAGCATTGAGTGCCTCCCAGCTCATTTCCAACACCCTGGTTTCAGGATCATTGAATGACTGTATGAGCGCCCTCTGTAGTTGAGGTACGTAGTCTGTATAGTTACAGCTGGTCTTGCTACAGTAGACCTGTAGAAGGGTGGATGCGGCCAGTCGTAGTCCTGCGTTGTCACCCTTGAGCTTCTGAAGGAGTTCGTCAATGATAGTCTGTTGACCCTGGTGGTCTTGTACTGACATTACAACAGTTTGACAATGTTGGAGAGCCTGTCATAGAAATAGAAGTACAAACATATAAATGAATCTATCTATCAAACAAATGACTCAAGGACTCGATACTTGACATGAAAAAAGACTAGGATAAATAGTCTATAGGTCTTAGGTAATTCAATCATAAAGGGTACCAATCATGAAAAAAAGATTTTGTTCTGTATGTAAGTGGTTCCATGTTGCCATACAATATTAAAAGTTTGAGCTTGAAATGTTGACTCCATAAAGAGATAATGCAAGTTTAAATACTCTCTAAATAAACATTACAGTGACTTGCCAGTTGACTAATCGACGTACCCGTACGCGCTTGCACAAAATATGGCCCGCATGGAACCCAACTCCGAGTTCTGTTCCACTTGAGGGCTTTTATGTTTTCCTTTATTTTCTTCATACTCCTTAAAACAATTATTTTTTCAGGTGATTGGTAGACTTTTAAGAAAGGTTTTAGGATAACTATGACCCCCAATTCCCAATGACAACTAAAACCAGACAACTACTCCTAGTGTTGAGGTAATATTCTTTAAGCAGAGATTTTCCTAGGTGGCCGGAAAATACATGTAGTTGCCTTAGGAGTACTTTTACACAGGATGAGATGGTGAGGTGGGGGGGGGGGGGGTTAGGTGTCAAGGGGATTGGGTCGGAGTGCAGTCAGGAAGATATTTATTCTTAACTGACAAAGACAAACTGTGTGAATCATTTACTAATTATCATTCAACAGCAAGCAATTATTATCAAAGATCCTTATCATGAAAGGCAACCCTAAGGACTTAATGTTCTTGAGACAAAAACGCTACGTGTAACTTCATGATGAGGGATACATTTTGAATAAACTCAGCAAGTAGACCATCTGGCTACTCAAATCCCTTTCTTCAAATTACTTCATCACTTCCTGTTCTCTGCCTGTCCCTACACATTCATCTGCTGCTGACATGAGAATACTGAGGATCTTGGCTAGGTGCTTGGTAAAAGAATCCCCTGCAACCTTGGACAAAATGGCTAGGAAACTGATACGTAGGTCAATCATACAGAAGGATTCTATGACAACTATCTCCTTCTACTTCTTTTGTTTAAGGAAGCAGAATCTCTACAAGAACAACTGCTACCAGACAATTACACCTGGTTGATGAGGGTCATATTTACAAGGGTGAATTTTCTGAGAGAGGGAGGGAGGGAGGGGGGGGGGGGGGAGGAGGGAAAGATATATGTCAGAGAGTTTCTTCACCTCTTGTTCTCTATCTGTGCCTACACACTCCTCCACAGCAGACATCAAGGCATTGAGGATCTTAGCTAGGTGCTTAGTGAGAGAATCCCCAGCGACTCCGGACAAGATAGCAAGGACACCGGTGTTTACTGGTGGCTGGATGAGCTATCATGAAAGAAAGGGAGATGTCAGTTATTCACAAATAAATGTGCTACATAATATACAAATCAAACATACAAAGAGGAATTTCATAAAAATAAAATCAAACAATTAGACAGTATACAAACATGCAAACAAGAGAACATTCTCCCGACAGGAAAGGTTTACCCATAATATTTCTGGCATGTGATGTCAATATTTCTTTAACGTAAGAGAAAAAAATTAACAATACTTATGATTCTAAGTTATTTGGATAAACCAATTCAGCTACATACAAGATAATGATACAATGGACCTGAGTGAAAAGAATAAGCTGTAAGCTGACATAACACAGCTGAAACTTGAAAAATATGTATGAAAATAACCCCCGATTCGAGTTGCCCATCCTTGATGTAACTTCCTAAAATGCTTATCATTCTGAAACAAAAGTTACGTCTGTCACTTTGGAAATGGCCAAACCTAGTCCATGGGATGTGCAAACAAATAGTGTGCTTACTTTTGGTATGAGGAATGGTAACACAACTCTGTTCTTGACTGCCATGACTTGTTTGAGTCCATCGAGGGCATACTCTTTTTTCTCTTCATCAGTCAGCTGAGATAAAAGCTCTGGTAATATCTCCTCTAGGGCCTTGTGACCTATGAACCATGTCAGGGGTCAAAGCAATTGAAGCAATTTTAAATTGTTATCATGCTCTAGAATAACAATAATAACATTCCGTTCTTGAATAGCGCATATCACTCTAGATGGGTTGATAGGACGAACAGTAAAATAGAAAAAAATGTCAAAAAACCTTCTGGAAATCATGTTATGCTCCACTTTCTTTTCTTTCTTTGGTCAATACTCGGCTCTTATAAATCTTCTACCTAAAGCATTTAGTACCGTAAATAACGTTGTATTAACCGCACATTTTTGCTCGTCGGAAAATTTTAAAAGTCGGGGGTGCGGGTAATACACGATGCTAGGCTCCAACAAAAAAATGAAGAGTCATATATCGCCAAAACTGACAATAATCTAGGGGTCTAAGGTCCTGTGTATATGCTCAAAGGGAATGCAATTACTGTTTTGTAAGTCTACATGCTACGAAATATTTTTACAAATTAATTTTGATGTTGAAATTAACAGCCTAAGTAACTTGCGTAACATACAACCCACTAGCAGGTTCATGCCATGACACAAACCACGGTGGCAGGGTGCCGTACCCTCAAGGAGGGCTCCCCCACATATAAGTACATTGACCAAACAAGGCTTGCATTGGTTGAGCTAATATGCAAATTAATTACTCAACCAATGAACATCGGTTGAGCTAGTATGCAAATTAATTACTCAACCAATGTGCATCAGTTGAGCTAATATGCAAATTAATTTATGTAAAAGCCATGTGCAGAGACTTCTCTTATTTTAACAGAACGTGCAAACTCGCTGGGCGGCTGGAGCAGGGGAGTGAACCTACCTATGCATAGGTATGAAATGGGGGAAACTTTAAACGTTTAGCGATCGATTATTTTGTTGAAAAACTTTGTGCCATAGCTCTTCAAACATGGAACTTCTGTGATTGTTCTTGGATTTATCTAGCAATATTTTCTCAAGCAAGGTATCATTTTGCCTTAATCTGTATCCTCACTGTGTGTTTTGTGATGTTTTCTTTCATTTTGATGGTGATTAAGATACGACCATGGATCTATACTTCGACAAGGGTCACGTCTCTGAAGCAAGCCTTATTTTGGTCAACGACTCGATTCGAAGAGTTCCCCGACTTCGAAAATGAGTTAAGAAACAGCAAACCACCAATTAAAGTACAATTTTGTTTTACACATTTCTAACCTTTTCTAAATCATTTCTTAGTGCTTTTGCCTTTTGATTTAGCCGTTTTGATAAGAACATGACTTGAATTTGGCAAGCATTTTTTTTTTTTTTTTTTTTTTTTCCTCAGAGGGTCGAAAGTTGGGGGTGCGGTTAATACAAGAAAGCGGTTTATACAACGTTATTTACGGTACATATTATTTACTAGTATGTATTGTGCTCAGTGTAAATTTCATTTCATTCTTTTAGAATTATCTTTATTTCATTATTGCTCAGAGTAATCTTTAAATGAACCAGGTAAGATGAAATAAATAGAAATTGTGAAATATTACTAATCAAAATGCTATAAAACAATCAAGGAAAACTAAATGTTTACACAAGAATAATATATCATAGTGTTTAGTTTATTAGTTTACATCTGTTTTTCGCATACAACAATATTTTTTGACATATTTACCAATGGAACTATGAAGACTATCAAAGGTCCTTGCAGCAGCCTCTCTGACCTCAAGTAAAGGATCACACAGTGCTCTCTTCACTGTATTTACCAGACTCTCGACATATGACAGAACCTGAAAAGAAAGCAATCAAGATGACATGCTCACCGTTTTAAGATCAATCTTGATCATTCACGTGAGAACACAATAAGAATAGTTGTTTTCACATAAGGTCAATCAATTTTCACTGTAACTTTCTTATTATTTATCATGACAGGACCTATTGATGAATCCTGTTGGCTTAAAAAACATACAGAAAGTAAAACATAAGAGTATTTCATTAGAAAGTTTTGTGAGTGGTCCAAATTCACCAAATTTTTTTGCCACAAAATGATTGACTTAGACCACTTCAATTTTTTGAAATCACAATCAGAAAGGCAGTTGATAAGAATCAGTCAATGTTTCAGGTAGTGAAAATTTATGTTTTTACAGTATTCTATTTGGAAAGGAATGAGATGGATAAGGCTAACCTGCTCTCTGCTTGTAGAACTGATGATTTCACTGAGACCGATACAGACTCCTTGTCTCTGGTCACTCTGCTCAGAGTCCAAGCCCTTCTCCAGGACTGGGATCATCTCTGGTAGGACACGGTCACCTAGCTTGCGGACAAGGTCACCCAACGTTCTTGCTGCAACCTGTCCAAGGGAGTAACATGAAATGGCATATTGGTGGATCATAGCAGTAACAAATTAGCTAAAACCATTATTATTTAATACTTGACTCATTACATTCTGATTATATTTTTATTGTATTTTGATTATATTAATATATATTATATACTAAGAGGTCAACTCCCCCCTCAATTACCACACCATCTGATGGGTTGGGACTCCAAGGTGTAGCTGTTCTGACTCATTGTTTGTTTTGATTCTAAGACAGCTATCTCCTAGACTACAAACCCCACCCCTTTAGATGGCAACCCATGGCTATCAACTCCCCCTTTGGTAGTGGTTTGAAGGAAATTTCAATATTTTTTTAAGGGGGTAGTTGTTCGAGGAGGGAGGGAATTGTCCAGGGCCGGTTCAAAAGTCCTGATATGAATTATTCTCTTCTTCTCTTCTTTCCCATCCAATCTCAGTATATTTCAAAATCTACAAAAAGTATGAGACTGACATTGCAACTTTTAGAATATCTTGTTATGTATATAGTCATACAATCATTATTTTCACTATGCTATGTATGGAAATTAAACATATCTTATAAAAAACTATTGCATTGCAACCTACAATGTTTAGTGCTTGGAAAATATCACTTTATCAAGCAATCATTTTATCAAATATTCAAGAGTGCCGATCAGGAGGATACTACCGAATGAAGGAGTAAACAACTGACCTGTCTCTTATCATAGCTGGTGCTTGCCAGACACCCTAGGAGTAGGGTGAACAGTGTAGGTAGGATGTCTTTGAGGGTTCGAGGAGTGTTGACAACGACCACCTTCCAGACGTGAAGCGCTGCCTGGCGGACCATGAGGGCGGTATCTGATCGTCCCATGTAGAGGCCAGCCAGCACACGGTTCCTTCTCTCTGCTCCAAGGATGGTAATGATAGCCTGAGGGAAGAGAACACCAAAGAGATTGTATTGCAGATTGTAGTCATGGATCCCTATCAAACTGTGATTGAAACATTTGTTGATTAATCAAATATAGCTGGTTAATTAGACTCATCAAGAATATTTCTTTTAGCCTAGATGCCTACCTTGGTGGAATGTTCGGTTCCAAAGTTATCATCTTCATCACCAACAGTTGTCATCTTGCCAGTGACACCAGAGATGCGGTAGAGAAGATCCCCCAGGAGTTGAACAGAGCTGTATCGTATCCTCCAGTTATCATCAAACAGACCTTTCTCCAGTTCCGGTAGGAAGACGTTGACGGCAGTCTCGGCGTAGAGGTTGATGATGCGCTGACCGGCACGCAGAGCAGTATCTCGTACATACTCACTTTCATCAGCTAAGGCCTGGGAGGTGACAATGAAGGATTGATAGATTATTTTACCTCAGTGCTAAGAAACAAGAACATATATCTACTTTGCAAAAGTAAGCTGCAGGGAACCGACACTGTATAATTTGAAGTCCTACATGTATCTGGGGAACTAGAATAATTAACTGAAGAAAAATACTTTACACACACAAGCACAAGGACATTGATAAAGTCTCAAAATGGGACTTTAAAAAAACTTTGTTTACAAACAAGTATACAAATAAAGATACACAAAGATGGACGATAAGTAGACAGAGAAGGTGGGGTGAAAATAGATTAGGGAGAAATCCATAAATTTACTTGAGGAGATAAAATCATAATCTTGGAAAGTTGGCTACTCCAGGGTACAAAACCATTCCACATCAAAACTTCAAATGCTTTTTATCCAACTGCTTTACTCCCAATAATATCAAGAGCAAACTTACAATAAGGAGGGGTGAAATGACAGGTCCAACGAAGGGAGCAAACTTCTCTCCAAATGTTCCAGGGAGATAGATGAACATCATGACGTACCCATCCCTGATGTGTGATGCTATGTCAGGTGCCTCTGCAGTCTTGACAAGGTCTGGCATGAACTTCTCCAGCTTCTGGATACCCATTCCAGCTATTACTTCACTTAGACCTGAGATTAGAGTTGTAAATAGAGATTAGTAATACACTTTGACTTTGGCAGTCCTCTGTAATCCACACATTTTTTCAATATAACTGGGTGTGGAACAAATCGTTTGTTGGGAGCTAGAAGAGCACTAACTCTGAGTTAGAATACATGAGTTGACTTCTGGCTCCAAATAGACGAAATAAAACCTGTGACATCACAGATAACGTCATCCTTTAGGGTTAGGATTGTAGTTGGGTTTTAGGTTAGGTTTAGGGTAAGAGTTAGGATTATAGTTAGTAGGAAATAACCATAGAGCAATTGTTGCCAAGGCATGTGTCATAGAATCGTCTCTCTCGTCTCCAGATATACAGGTATTTATCACTTTAATTTTTACAACTCCATCTCCACCCCCTCCCCCCCCCCCCAATGCGCTCCCTCCTCTCCTTCTTGCTCCCCTCTCCCTCGGCTCCCCTCCCTTTCCTTCTAAGCTGCCTTCCCACATCCAGCCCTATCCTTGTGCAGCTCCCGATCAATCTACAGAATTCTGCTCTGATGTGAGTTTCTCCAACAACCAAGGCAATAGCAGATCATCAAAGTTGATTTCTCCCATACCTCTCTCCTCCCTTACATTCATCTCCCTCCTCCCCCTCCTCTTCTCCCCCTTCTCACTCTCCTCCTCCTCCTCCTCCTGCTCCCCTCCTGCTTCCCTCCCCTCTCATCCTCCTTCCTACATCCAGCCCTTACCCTGTGCAGCTCCTGATCGATCCACAGAGTTCTGCTCCGATGTGAGTTTCTCCATCAACCATGGCAGCAGATCATCAAAGCTACTCTCTCCCATCCCTTTGACCATGGCCCCCAGAGCTCTGGCTGATACTTTCCTCACGTCAGGTACCGGATCTAGCAGGGAGGACTTCAATCCAGGCATGACTGAGGGAAGGTAGGGTGCAAGGTCCTGCAAGTATAAATTACACAGCAAACATCAACATATTTACTTGTAGAAAGGTACTTTCTGAACAATCAATGAAATTCACTTCTATTTGCAATATTCTTGAAATAAGCTGTGTATATTTTTTTTAGACAACATCTACTTGTATATCATTTTTTAACAGCTGCTACTCCGTTGACCTGTCATCTACAGTAGTTTATTAAAATTATCACTCCATTGTAACGATAATCATATGATATAATGTGTGACAATAGGTTCTGACCATTCTTTTTCTGATCTTTATGACCCCATCATCCATATAACTTCAGTTAACCATTACGTTCCAGCATTTACCAGGAATCAGAATCCACCACTGATTAGATCACTTCTAATAATTTTTTGTTAAAGATGGACAGTTGCAACACTTCTTCATGCGACAGACCTCAAATTGCCTTAAATAGTACACAACCTCTGACAGATGCATCTACAGATCAGTATGACATTAAGATCTTTTAAACTACTCGACCACTGGAACTATGCAAGTGATTTCCAATGACAATATTGCTAGAGAGAACTTCATAACCCACCTTCTGGTCTGTAAGGGAGTACATATTCCCAATGATCTGACATGCCATCTTTTTGGTCTCGGTCGACCTGTCCAGAAATGACCTTTGGACGACTGGCATGATGAGAGCGAGTGAGGGCGCATCGATGAAGTGGACAAACTTGGTGTCTAGGAGGGTCTTGAGACAGCTAGCCGTTTGATGGGACGGGTCGGACAGTGCTTCAAGAAGAGTTGGCACAATGGCTGTAACATAAAGAGTAAGTAGTGAATGCATTATTTATTCCCCTACAGGCTGTACTTAAAACTAAGTTAAGCTTCTTTCAAATGCTGAGATTGCCACACAGCTTGTCAAGAATTTTAGGATTACCATTTCTAGAAAAAAAAAATGGGTGCAGACAGGAGCAAATCCTGGTCAACGGACATTGTCTGAACACTTACCCTGAATTTCTGGATTGCGAATGACGTTGCCAATTTGCTTGAGAGCCTGAGCCCCTGCCTTCTGGACCTTGGCGTGAGAGTCTGTCAAGACCTCGGTGAGCTTGGGTACGATGCTGGGGAGACAGGAGGAGAGCTGCTTAGGAGCACAGTAAGCCATGTTACCTAGAAGCTCAACAGATCCTATGAGGTGAGAAAAAAAGAATTTTAATAATGCACTGATGATTTCTTGATAAAGAAAGTTCACCACAGAGCATCACATTTTTTTCATTATCAAACAATACTGAACTTTATTTTGAAGCACTAATTCTAAAGTTGTGACCATTTATAGTAAAATGCCACATAAATGGATGAAGAATGGGTGGTATTAACAATGTCAAACCAGCAATACGTACAGGAATATCATACATTAAAAAACAAAATTTATTGAATAATAATATGCACATTCTGTTCTTGTTTCCTGTACTGGAGATAATCTTACACTTTCTGATTCTCAAATTTGTCTATTGAATTACCATTAACTATTTTGAGAGGAGACAAATTAATGTATCACCTAAGGCCCTCTAAGCCTCTCAATTATTGGCTATAATATTTTGAAGACTTTCATGAATCATTCCCCTTTTCACCCTCCACGAACCTGCTTTAGTTCTCCACGAGTCCTCTTCCAATGCTGCAAGAAGGGAAGGTAAGACTAGCTTCACACCATGACCACTCAGTTTACTCATCACAGCCCTGGATGTATCATCTGTAGCCTGGATGAGGTATGATAACATCTCATTACAGTCTGTCTGTACCATCTTTTCTAAAAATATTGTTAGTCTGGTGGCAAGCTGCTACAATTATTCTTGTCTGTGACACCCCCACTGTATGTACAGAATTCCTTAATCCTTCATATGCAACAGCATGAGTTACAACTTACAAATTATGTCCCACAATTAATATTTCGTAAGTCGAACTTTTTACTGGTTTCTTCTTTTTATTATTTTATTCATTTTGACACAGAGAGTTCCACTGGATCATCAATAACAATTCACAAATCTTTTTAGAGTTTTAGGACAAAAGACAAGCCCTTCTTTGTCAAAACATATTGAATACAAGATTAAATATAGGGCCAGATTTGGTGTTTACTGCAATGAAAAGATTTAGTTTTGAATGCACAGTGTTCTTGATAAGTGATAATTTTGTTGGTTCCCCCCCCCCCCCCATCTCCTGGAGAGAGGGGAAGAGGATATTGTAAAGACATGCTGCTTACCTCTCTGACATACTGGTTACCATCCCCAAAGCAAAGGAGAAGATGCGGGATGACATGTACCACATACGGCTCAAAGAGACGACCAAGCATGCTACACAGCATCTCAAAGGCAAATAAGGCTCCTGCACCACAAAGGAAAGACAACCATACAAAATAATGACAATTATTTCTTGTACATGACAACTGTTACGAAAAGAAAGAGCAGAAAACTGAACTCTTGCTCTATTGAAGCACTGGACACATTGCATAAAGCCATACACATAACTGACTACAATAAAACCAGATACTTTTACGACACAAAACTTTCACAATCGCTAAGGACCCCCTTTATCGAGGCAAGAATCTATCAGGTATTGCAAAACTTTAACACTAGTCACGTTGTTAATCAATGATTTTGTAGCATGAAACTTTCACGAATCTCCACCACTCGTGAAATTTGAAAAAGTTTCAATCATACAAAACTTTCTCCTTTTACAGCAAACTGTGATGGCCCTCCTTGTGTCAATATACTCCTTCATTTTAGATACCATTTTGGACTAACTGTCAGACATTTTCAGCCTAAAAGAAAAAAAAATCAGTCTGAAAATGAACATGTACTGATGAAATGACAATGACAAAAATATTGCCACATCATCAGTTCTATCTCTACTGTAAAGTTAATGGTACACAGATGTGTAGTCGCTGAGAGAAGGGCACCAGCCACATCACCACCAAAAATCCTAATTAACTCCTACATGTACCTTCTCTCTTCCTAAAGTTCTTCTTATCCTGTATAGCACTCTGGAGGGTTGACATGATGTCCAGCTGTTTGAGAGACAGGATTCCAAGCCCCTTCACCATGCCAGCCAGACCATAGGCAGCCCCCTTCCTCTCCCCATAGTTCTCAGATTCTAACAGGAGGCGTAGGAGTTCCTTGACGATACCTGGTGCATCGTTCTTAATGGCTGGGACCAAGGGTGGCAGACAATTGGCTACTGCTTCTTGCACCTGTATAGAAGTTTGTAAATAATCCTCAGAAGTTATGCAAAGCATATCAAACAAAATAATTCTCCATGAAATTAACAGTCCAGAACACCTGAAATAATGCCTTGAAACTCATATATTTCAACATGTTTGTAAATACTGACTACACTTGGAGAGTCTGCACCCTTGAATGTGCTTACAGAAACATGGCACCATCTATAGAAATACTGGCTCTCAAAATATAGCCTAGTGGAAAATCATTTTTTATTTAACTGATAAGAATCCTTTAAAGTTATGTCCTTCATAGTGATTTCAAAACAAATAAGAGTACATGGTGTGTCCGAAGTAGAAGAAATGTTCCAAAAAAAAAAAACTTTTTGAAGCTTTGTACAGAGTCCTAAATTACCTATAACAGGAAGTAGGACTGAAAAATGAAGTCCTGTTATTGCTTTAATTACACTACATACAAAACTTACTGCCTGAGCATTCCTCTGAAATTATAAATCAATCAATAAATCATTCAACCCTGTTACTCACTGGCTGTGAAGGTGTACTAAGGGCTTCAATCAGCTTGCCGACAATAGGCTTGACCTTGGGGTCCTCTTTGTCAAGATGACGGGCTAGAGATCCCATGAGGATGATGACACTCTGACGAACTGTGTCATAAGATGAGGAGTCTGGTGCCTCATCCATGAACTTCTCAAACAGAGGAAGCAATGTTCCTACATTTGGCTGGAAAGACAGACAATAAAATAAACACATCAATTTCCATTCATTTTCATGTTGTAAAAAACAAATTTCACAATAATAAACTGTGTCGTAAGATGACTTTTCCATAAACTTCTAATAGAAAGCGAGCAGTTTCCCAACAATTGGCTGCAAAAATGCAAAACAAATGAAACATATTTAATTTCTATATTTTCCAAAATTATTACACATTTTAACAATAAATGGTAATCCACTGCTGGTAAAAGTCAGAGGGATAAACGAAAGGATCTCCGTAATTTCATACCAATTAGATACATAAATTAGGGCATAACACTAAAAGATACCACTGAAGTGTATGAAGTTTTAATAAATAACAAACTTAAAGGTGTAGATTCTTTTTTTTAACTGGAAGTTATCCAATAATTGCCTTATGCAAAGATATGAAATGACAGAATTATTTCATGATGATTAAGATTCATTAAGATTCAGAGTTCTAACAGCCCACTTACATAACCATTCTAATACACTACCTGATGACATTCTTTTATTGAGTCTGGTTACTGACCTTTCCTTGTTGATTGATAGCAGCCATACCAGCATTCAGCATCTCCTTCTGTACCTCACCGTTCCTGTCTCCTAGACCCTTGGGCACCAAGAACCTGAACAGCTCTGGAACGTGACGCATCAACAGATGTGGGGCGATCTCAGAGAGTGCCATGGCGATGCCGCATCGAGCCTCATACTGGTCTGGAGGAGACTCGGATATGACCCGGCCGAGGTTGTCCAAGACTGGGGGAGGGATCTGAGAAAGGAGACAAACACCTTGGTTAGATCTAGGTTGCTTTACACCTAACCAATTTTAACCTTAATGTGCCCAATGAGTTTAGAATAAACTGTACCAGTATATAGAATGTTGCAAGATCTAGCAAGATCTGCATAAACCATATGGCCAAAACAAAGACAATTATTGCACTACCTTGTAATACAATCAGTCATGCCTATAACACGTCCCCAACAATACAATAAGGCTATGCAGTGACCCCCCAAAAAGAGAAAAGAGTGCGAGTCTATAGGAATGTGGCTGCACCCTGAATGCGAATGAACATGAACACACTTTAAACTACAGGCATGAAAGTGCAACCTATGAGTTAAAGATAAAGTTGAGTTCTGGTCATGAGATTGAATTGTGAAAGAAACTGTCTCAAAGCAATTGGGAAAGGTTGATCATATAGCACTTAAGAATTGGTGAATGCTGTAAGGTTTTGGAATCACCAAAATGATAAGAAAGTGACTCAATCCTGCTGAGAGTCATATGCACTGCACACAGAAATGTGTATATAGGACTACACACAAATGTTCTGCCCAAACATTTCAGCTGTTTCTTGTCATATTTTGAATGTGAGAGCATTTGAAGAGCAATCCTTTTCAGGGGATTAACTACTATGATAATCTTCCAAACTAACATAATAATAATGAGAAAGCTCACAAATCATTTTACCATTCCCAAAACTCAAGCTTCCCATTTAAAATGTCAATGAGAATTTTATAGGAAGCCCAGCATACAAGCTCAAGATCATATCAACTACTATGAAAGGAATATAGACAAAGAGATAATTTGAGGGTGATCTAGTCTTAAGACTTAAGAAAGGGAGATATGGATGTTACCTACCACAAGTCTCTCTTGGTATTTCTTGAAGAGGATACTCATCACCTTGTCCAGCTCCTCTGGGTTCTCAGCCAAGATGGCGGAGAGAGCAGCGGCTCCACTATGTCTGATGACAGCGACATCATGGATGACATCATCTAGAAGCATGGTGCACAGCTCTGGTGATCCAGTGAAGTTACCATCTGTCCAAATTCTGAAGGTACATCACAAACACAGAATGGATCTTGAGAAATCATGTCTTAAAATTCAGATGTAAAGTTACAGACTTAAAGGGAAGGTTGAGTTCTAGGAAAGGTGAAAAATTATTTGTGAGCTTTCTTATTCCTTTTATGTCAGTTTGGAAGAACATCATGGTAGATACGTCCCCTGAAAAGGATTGCTCTTCAAATGCTCTCACATTCAAAATATGACGAGAAGCAGCTGAAATGTTCAGGCCGAACATTGGAGTGTAGTCCTATATACACGCATGCGACTCTCAGCAGGATTGAGTCAATTTCTTATCATTTGGGTGATTCTAAAACCTAACACCATACACCAATTTTTATGTGCTATATAGTCAACCTTTCCCAATTGCTTTGAGACAGTTTCTTTCACAATTCAGTCTCATGACCAGAACTCAAACTGTATCTTTAAACCTGACAGCAAACAGCATCATGGACTACATGATCAATAAGCATGGTAAATGTATATAGCTCTGGTGAGCCTGTGAAGTTACCATCTGTCTGAACTCTGGAGTTACATCACAAATGGAGAATAGAAGAATTCAAGATATTGAGAGTAAAAGTACAACAAACAACTACAACTTATATCAGTTAAATGCTTAACCACCCAATATCCATTGAATCAAGATTGTCAAGACTCCAGCAGAAGTGTGCAAATGGATGGACTGACAGTGGATGTAGATTTGGAGAAAACATATTCCACAGTTTCGACCTGTTGTTTACTTCATCTAGTCCGCACATCATACAATCATTGATAGCTTACTACTTAATCAGGAAATCTAATAAATTCAGAAATTCACAAAAATATGTATTTGCGCCCTGGCATAGATGAAATGATCCTTGTCTTACTCCTTTGCTAGTGTCTGTACTTCAAGATCCATGTCTTCCCTAGCACACCAGATCCTCTGAGCAATCCTCATACCCTGTGGGTCTTCAGAATCCTGGGCAGGGAGGACCAGCAGGAGCTCTCGTAGACCCTGTAAACAAAGAAATAACCATGGTAACAATAGTTTCATTTTTTAATGGACCATTATTGTGCCACTCAGCTAATGAACAGTAATCATAAGTAAATGAGCTGCAATGGTCGACAGTGAATTCTAGTCCTTGCTCAATTTTATGTGTCTGTTTGTGTATTTGAAGAAGAACAGTTATCTAAGTTATCATATCTTACTAGAAAATGACATTAGTGGCAGAGATTTGAGACCTGCATATAAAGAACACTCAAGGGACACAAAAAAAGTTTATTGTTTCATGTGTGGACAAGGTTTCCTTGTTATAAACATCAACTAAAACAACCAAATAAACTAACGTGAGCACGCTGTCACAATGATGAAGACACAACTTACCTTGAGAGCAGCTACCCTGACTTCTAGCACAGGGCTAGTCAAGGCCATCAGGATAGCATCAATCTCATCCGTCTCAGCTACGGTACATCCCATATCACCACTGGAACTACGGCACAATTCCACCACCGCCCCTGAGGCTATTCTCTGCTGCTGGACTCCTCCAATACCAATCAGACGGAAGAGGAGAGCTAGCATCTCATGACGTGGAAGCAACTCGGGTCCACTCTGGGATTAGGAGATAGGAAAGAAAGATGATGACGATGATGATAATGACGATAAGAGGGGAAAAAAGATCTTTTCGTTATGAGCCCGGAAAAGATTACCCCAACTGTGGCTCCGGCAACCATTATCAGTGCACATTGAATGATGGACAATTGATACCCTATTGCTTCATGTATTCATAATGTACAAGGAAAACATTGTCTTACTTTTTTTCATTTTTTGTTCTTCTTTTCTAAGTTCTTATTTGGTTGTTCCCAATTGGTTGTAGTGGGAGGAGAGACCCGAGGATTACAGTGATTCAGTTCGCTTTTACCCTCCTAGGCACAGGTGCCACCAAATACAAACTGATAATAATAATAATAATAATAATAATAATAATAACAATAATAATAGCCTGCCTTTATGTGCTTACAAGAGGCAACTACAACAATCTTATATAATTGGAATTAATCATATCTACATATATGTTACCTCATCAATAGTATCGCCTTCATCTTCTAAGCTACTCTTTAAATTGCAATGAGTTGAGAGGATGGAGAGCGCCTTCTCTATAACCTTCTCATCCTTCTTCACTACCGTACCCCCATCGTAGAGGACTTGGTGCAGGAGGCGGAAGAAGTAGGCAAACGACGGGGCGGGGAACACGATAGCGGAGCTTGGAGGTAGATAGTCATCGTCATCTTCATCAAGCTCCTTTTCGTCTTTCCCACCATGTAGTTTCTGGATGGTGATGGTCACCATGGCTGGCAGTTTCATTGTGCACCAGTTCTCTGCTATCATACATGCTGGCTTGCTCAGGCGTAGTGTGCAGTAGGAGACAATATCCGCTAAAAAATTAATTTCAACATGACATATTGTTACTTAGACACTGCATGTCATTACATGTGATATTCCCAGGGTATACTTCTTTATAAAGGAATCTAAATACGGGTACTTCGTTTAAACTGAACATGAAATCAAGTGAAGTGTCCACTGAATTTTTTCATAAAATGCTTGAAATTTTAAAGCAAAATAAACTTTGGTGGTAACGATATAATTCACAGAATGTCAAATTACACAATACAAACCGCCATGATTATTTTCAAGTCAATTTTGTTCAAAAGTAATAATTCACTTCATGTTTGTTTCTTGGCTATCTTTTCGTTCATACAATTTGGACTTCTTCCTTTCGTGCGGTTGCCAACTTCTGTCAAGATCAGTCATACAGGAATGCTGGTTGAGAGCCAGTTTACAGTGTCATCATCAAGTTGAATTTGGACTGATTATGTGACATAAAATGACACAAAATAAGTGACCTAGTACTTTGACAATTTGTCAAAAAATGAATCCTACACTGCACACTAGGAAACACGATTATTCAATGTCAACTACTGGATATTTGGTGACACATTAGCACTCACCTAATGTTCTCTGCTCTGTATCGAAGGCACAATCAGCTAGGGCCAAGAAGACTTTAGCCAGGTATGGGGCAGCGATGGGTGATGAGGAGAGGGTGAAGAGGTTATTGATGAGGGTGGGGATGTGTTTCTTGAGGCCGTACGGGTTGCCTTTTACCGCTGCCACCAGGAGCTTGGCTGCAGGCTCAATCTCATCAGTAAGCTGGGGTAAGATGATGCGTAAAAGATGCGTTCAGTTTTTTTATTGTGCGTTATGTATAAATGGAGTATGAGGGCATGCAAAGGCGTCTTTCCCCTACAGGTCCACATCCACCTTGAAATTCATATTTTTATGGCTTCCAGATAACATACCACTCAATTTTTACCTGTATATGTTTTTCTACTTTATACATATTTCTTCACTTTAAAATTAACTTGAATCATGGTAATGAAAATAAATCAAAAATTCTAATAAATAAAACTTGTAACACATTTTAAAACCAATGTATGCCCCCTTTTGGGGATGGAGTATGGGATGCAAATTTTCTTTGCCATAGAGATGCTTTTGAGTTGCATACAATGCTTGTACATACAATAAATGGGGATCCATGAGAGTGTGGGGTTAGTATGATGTGAACTAGTGCTATTGGAAACATATGAACTGACATGGATAGTTAGAAACTCATTGATAAATCCATGAGAGTGTGGGGTTAGTATGATGTGAACTAGTGCTATTGGAAACATATGAACTGACATGGATAGTTAGAAACTCATTGATAAATCCATGAGAGTGTGGGGTTAGTATGATGTGAACTAGTGCTATTGGAAACATATGAACTGACATGAATAGTAGAAACTCATTGATAAATCCATGAGAGTGTGGGGTTAGTATGATGTGAACTAGTGCTATTGGAAACATATGAACTGACATGGATAGTTAGAAACTCATTGATAAATCCATGAGAGTGTGCGGTTAGTATGATGTGAACTAGTGCTATTGGAAACATATGAACTGACATGGATAGTTAGAAACTCATTGATAAATCCATGAGAGTGTGCGGTTAGTATGATGTGAACTAGTGCTATTGGAAACATATGAACTGACATGGATAGTTAGAAACTCATTGATAAATCCATGAGAGTGTGCGGTTAGTATGATGTGAACTAGTGCTATTGGAAACATATGAACTGACATGGATAGTTAGAAACTCATTGATAAATCCATGAGAGTGTGCGGTTAGTATGATGTGAACTAGTGCTATTGGAAACATATGAACTGACATGGATAGTTAGAAACTCATTGATAAATCCATGAGAGTGTGCGGTTAGTATGATGTGAACTAGTGCTATTGGAAACATATGAACTGACATGGATAGTTAGAAACTCATTGATAAATCCATGAGAGTGTGGGGTTAGTATGATGTGAACTAGTGCTATTGGAAACATATGAACTGACATGGATAGTTAGAAACTCATTGATAAATCCATGAGAGTGTGGGGTTAGTATGATGTGAACTAGTGCTATTGGAAACATATGAACTGACATGGATAGTTAGAAACTCATTGATAAATCCATGAGAGTGTGGGGTTAGTATGATGTGAACTAGTGCTATTGGAAACATATGAACTGACATGGATAGTTAGAAACTCATTGATAAATCCATGAGAGTGTGCGGTTAGTATGATGTGAACTAGTGCTATTGGAAACATATGAACTGACATGGATAGTTAGAAACTCATTGATAAATCCATGAGAGTGTGCGGTTAGTATGATGTGAACTAGTGCTATTGGAAACATATGAACTGACATGGATAGTTAGAAACTCATTGATAAATCCATGAGAGTGTGCGGTTAGTATGATGTGAACTAGTGCTATTGGAAACATATGAACTGACATGGATAGTTAGAAACTCATTGATAAATCCATGAGAGTGTGCGGTTAGTATGATGTGAACTAGTGCTATTGGAAACATATGAACTGACATGGATAGTTAGAAACTCATTGATAAATCCATGAGAGTGTGGGGTTAGTATGATGTGAACTAGTGCTATTGGAAACATATGAACTGACATGGATAGTTAGAAACTCATTGATAAATCCATGAGAGTGTGGGGTTAGTATGATGTGAACTAGTGCTATTGGAAACATATGAACTGACATGGATAGTTAGAAACTCATTGATAAATCCATGAGAGTGTGGGGTTAGTATGATGTGAACTAGTGCTATTGGAAACATATGAACTGACATGGATAGATAGAAACTCATTGATAAATGTCGTCAGTGATTCAATGGGTCTCTTACCTCTTGGAGTCTTTTCCTGACTTCACTCTCCTTGGCCAGCTGAGCTTTCTTAGCCTCTTCTTGTTTCTTGGTCAGTTTGACCTCTGTCTTGATCCCCTTCTTGGCACGTTCTCTCTCAATCTCCTAATATGAAGAAGAATAGTCAGGAAGATTCATAGTTTTACTATTGCACTTTCAATAATAATGATATAATAATAATATTGGATACTTGCATAGTACCCATATCCACCATGCAAGGTGCTCAAGGTGCTCCAACCAGTGAAAAAAATAAGCGGGGCAAAGGGCGATTAGCCCCCAAAACTCTTGAAAAAGCCACCATAAATGAAAAAAGAGCCACCGTCAAATAATATTTCTGCCCATGGGTCGTAGTGCATTAAAATCTCTGAACACAATAGGTGGACCTCGAAGTAGCCCTCGCGAAAGAAATTTTAATTTTTACACTGGCTCCAACACAACCCGTACTCTAGCTACGCTAATGATTTCAGTGTTCATAGTATTCAAGGAATTCCTTCCTACTAAATGTCAATCCAACACCTGGGTGGAGAGTGGCAAATGTAGATTCATGTCTTGCCAAAGGACATTCCAGCTGCCCCGAGGCTCGAATCCACAACTTTTGCACCTGAAGTCAAGTATTTAAACCACTCAACTATGACAGCCTCTTTTCCCTTCTTATTTATCTCCAGTATGGAAAAAATAACAGAATCTTTAACGGTCAAGAATACGTAAGAAATTTACTCAATTCATTCGGTGCCATGCAGTGGGTGGTGTCCTTTGTTAATCGCTTACACTGCTAATGTTATGCATTTGCTACATTTGAGATCTTAAATGCATGGCTTGATTCTTTCTATCTTCATCAATATCTAATAAAAGAACATTTCTGTTGCTCTTTTAGGTTTTTTATTCTCAAAATCTATTAAATTAGTAATATTACCTCTCTGAGTTCAATCTCAAGAAGTTGGTCCTTGTAGGAATATGCCTTGTTTTCTCGTCTCATTGAGCCTTTGTCCAGCTTCTCAGCATTCCTAGCAAAGAAGATTCATGGTTAGAGTGCAAAAAGGAACATAAAAGATAATGTTGTAACTTATATTTATTTTCAATGCAATATGTACTGTGACAATGGAATTTTAACCCACTGACCTCTAAGACAGATATAAATGAGATAAAATCTATCAAGAAAGCATGTTAGAAATAAAATTGTTTTACACAAGTTAATATAAACAAATTCCACAATCATATATCCCCACTTCTGAAAAAAGCCCCCCCCAAAAAAACAAAAACAAAAAAAAACATTAAATGTCATCAACTTCCTCTTAGGGACTTCCTTATTACTAACTTGCTTACATTGAAAGTTTCCAAGCAATAACAATAATAATTGTAATTATCATTATCATTATTATTATTATTAAAAATTGATAGAGAAAATCAAATCTAACTATACTAACATTATTGTAAAGCTTACTTTTCAATGACTGACTGATCATAAAGGATGCCCTCAGGTGTTCTGAAGATGGCAAACTCTTCCATGGTGATACCCACAAAACCAGGGTTGCCAAGACAACTGATGAATTGATTGATGAAGGGAGGTAGAATGTGTTGAGGAGCAATAAAGGCTAAACTTTTCATGGCATTTGCAGCGGCCTGTGGAAAAAGAAAATGAGAGGTGAAATTGGACAGCATGGACTTTTCTTTGTCAAATATAGTCACATTTCCAAGCAATATTATTTGTATGCAATTATGATGTAATTCTGCTACCAACATTCCTTCATTGTGGATGGAAATGGTAATAATTTTCTGACCTTGTAAGAGCTTTATCTATCAGTTGGAACTTAATATCAAACCATGCCATGCAAAATTATATCCCTAATTACCCAATAATTTTCAGGGGATGGATAATTCAGGACTGATTAGAGCAAATCAAAAGAGGAGTTTAGAACTCACCTCAGATGCCTTGTGTTTCTCTAATAAGAGACTCAAGATGTCTGCTTGGTTGTCTGATATGAATCCAGGTAGATCAGGGACTAGTCCAGAGACTAGGTCACCCCAGAGGGATGGCTTGGCTGCAGCTGTCAATACAAACAAATAGTTTTACTAATTCATGGGAAATAGTAATAATATCACTTATGAAATGTTAAGAGACTCAAGATGTCTGCTTGGTTGTCTGATATGAATCCAGGTACATGTAGATCAGGGACTAGTCTAGAAACCAGATTACCCCAGAGGGACAGCTTGGCTGCAGCTTTAAATACAAATAGTTAAACTACATGTAATTCATGGGAAATAGTAATTATATCACTTATGAAATGTTAAGAGACTCAAGATGTCTGCTTGGTTGTCTGATATGAATCCTGGTAGATCAGGGACTAGTCTAGAGACTAAATCACCCCAGAGGGACAGCTCGGCTGCAGCTGTAAATAGTTTTACTAATTAATGGGAAACAGTAATTATATCACTTATAAAATGTTTAGAGAATCAAGATGTCTGATTGTTGAAATTTGTACGTAGTTTTCAGTGGCTGTGAAAAAATACCCCACTATCCAGGCAGTGCCGAACGGTGCAATTAACTCAAGGATTCGCATTGATTTGACCTCGCTTTTCTGTTGAATGAACACGATGTTTCGGTGAAACCGCTGGGGAAGTGTCGAAGCAAAACTGCTATAACTTTGGCATATGACCATGAATCTGAATGATCTTAATGGTTTTGAAAATGGGAATCAGCAGATTAACTAGTCATCATATTTTTTTTTCAAAATCGATGGAAAAACGGGGACAAACATACAAGAAACATTACATTAAAAATACAAAATAAAAGTCCAAAATATGCATTAAAATTACACATTTCTAATCGGAAAACAAAAGAGATATTGGAGTATGTCATTAATCAGATATTAAAGATACTTTGAGTGAAATATCATTTTCTAAAAACCATGCATCCGAAAATGTCTGTAAAAAATCAAATACAATGCATTTTCGTACCTTGAATCCGAACGCTGATCTACCGAGTCGCTTTCCGTGGCGATGACGTCATTCTCAATAATACAGTCCCACATTATGCTAATTTTTGTTGGGTTTGAAACATAAAACGGCTTTCACGTGATTTCGTGGGGGAAAATGTAATCTTTGGGAAGATTTGAATAATCTTCCAAATGCCTCAGAAATTCATAGCAAATATATATTTACGGAAATAAACCTGAAATAAACTAATTATCGACCTCATGGCTTTACCGTTTACCATCGACACAGCACTGACATGTCTTTCTTTGGCAGTTTTCTCCAGGTACCACCGTCTGCCGACACTTCTGCGCTGCAGTGCCTCGAACAGGTGATCGTGTTATGTAATAGTGCGCATGCGCACAGTCTGATTTCTAGCCATGACGTCATATTTTTTTTCAGGTTACTGTTCCTACACAGTTTTCAGTTTGTGAAAATAACCCAATATATTTTCCATTATATCTCCGAAAGTAAGGCTTCGGCACGGCGAAAATTTCGTCACGAGGTCCGTAAAAGTCTGAAGAATATGTATGTACTTGATAATGAATATTGAGCGAAACGTCAGGATTTGTCTGTAAATAATCTGAGGGTAGTTTTGAAGGACAACAAAACATGAAAGGTTTGATAAAATGAAAAGTAATTCATCATTTTATTTTGTATTTCATGTGCACATTGATATGACTCTTTCAAATCATTCCTGAAATTCTGAGCGAAATCCGCCCACAAACAATGGAGAAACGAGAGGGGGAAATTTTGGTAAAAAGGTGAACTTCTGAACGTGAGTGCTTCGTTGACCGTTACAGATTCAAAACGATTTCGGTCTGAACGGCGAGTTAATTGATCTCCTCCTCTCCGACTGTATCAATAGCTAATGACCGCTTTCGTTCACTTCATTAACATTGGAATGAATGGAAATCTAACTTTGAAAAGCAAGTTACTCCAAACAGATGCAGTTTTTCTTAAATGCTTTCATACAATTCAACTCATTACAATGGTAGGCCTGCTCTTTACAAATCTGTAAACAAACCTACCTATCAGTGGATGATGAGCATCAATGAGAAGAGAGTTGATTGCAAGCTCTACCATCTCAGATGATGGGATCTCATCCTCCTCCTTGGTATCTGGTACAAGAGACTGTACACCAAAGACTAGCACCTCAGGTCTCACCCTCCCAGTTTCTTCCGGTGTAGCACTCTCTGCACAGCTGTCTAGTGGCTGAAACGCAATGTTATGTTATCAAATTAAAGTGATTTGGTAACTTGTAGAGCCTTGTTAAAATCTGAGCTGCCTGGCCTTACATGCTATCAGTGTATGTAATATGGTGTAAAAATGAAGCCCAGGTAAAAAAAAAAGCACTTCAAAATCATCATGTGCTTCACAAAAGTAAAAATATGCAAGTGACCGGAAATGCCAGACTCATTTTCCCCCACAGAGTGTTAGACTAAAGCGCATGGCCATACGCTTTCGTAAATGGGAGTATTCAGTCATAAATATCTTAATAATAGCATTACATATTTGAAAACCTTTCTATGCCTGGCTATTTATTTATCCTTCTGGACATCATTATACAAGACAGATATCAAAATTCAACAATTTATTCAATCAAGCCTCCACAAAGTTACCGAATCCTTTTAATATCATCGTCTCAAATACAATGTAGAGTACTGGTGAAAGAACCCAAATCTCTACATTAGACATATATGTGATGTTATACCATAAAACAAGTTTCATCAGTTCTGGGGCCCGTTGTACAAAACTTGCGTTTAATTGCAACTCCTAAAAATCAAACGCAAGTCCTTAGTGCACACTTCTAATTGGCTGAAAATAAAGTTGCGTTTGATTTTCCTGAGTTGCGTTCAAATGCAAGTTTTGTGCAACGGGCCCCAGGACAGATTATAGCACATGATACATAGAATTCATAGAGGCAAGATATTTCAACATTTAATTTTCTTGTGGAATACTATTGACAATTTTTACATGGTTGTTAAATGCTGAGTTATCAATTTGTCTTAGAATTAAAAATAATATCATTGAAAATTTATCAAAAATGCCTGATATTTTGTTAGGGAAAAGGTAATGGTGATTTTGTTGTTGTTGTTGATAATAATAAGATAATTTCATATTACTATGGAAACCCTGAATCTGATATCTCCAACACCCTACAAGTGTCATACCTTCTGGGCAGCCAGCAGTGATCTGAACTCCTGGAAGAGTTTGAGAGCAAGCTTGATAGCTAAGGGAGTGGAGAAGAGTTTCCTAATGGTTTGTTTGGCAGCCTTTCTCACTCTCCAGTTGGAATGGATGAGACATGTCACCAGAGCTTTGTGGTATGACCTGAAAGCAGATAGAATGGAGGAGAAATGGCCAAGTGGTTTGAGAAATAGTCTTGGAATTCTGAAGTCTCTGGTTCAAAACCAAATCAGTATCAGTGTTCTTTTGTAAGGCATTATTCCTTAAAAACATAATCCCTCAGATATGTCTTCAAGTTATTTCTTAGCCATGGCTAAAGCAATTTTTTTAAATGTAGAAGATGAATGCAACTGCGTCTTCTATATGCCTCTGCCTTAAGTCAGTTAAGTTCATGACTCAAACTGTTCTTGAAATATTGTGATAACCAGAATAAGAAGCCTACAATTATATGTTAATTGACCTTTGACCTAACACACCAAATGTCCGATCACTTTATCTCCTACTAGTCATGTATGCAAAATAGTTAAGATATGGTGATAACAAAACTAACAAATCTTTAATTTTCATGCACATTGACCTCTGTGACCTTTGACCTTTGACACACGTAACCCAAAATCAGATCGTCTTCCCATGGTGACACATACAAGCACCAAGTTTGAAGTTCATACCTCAAATGGTTCTTGACATAACAAGGAAGTAGGACGGATGGACAACTCGAAAACATAATGTCTCCGGCACTAACTTTGCTGGGCGGAGGCATAAAAAAGAAGAAAGTTACATAATACCTATAGGGAATGCAGCAGGAAATAACAATGATCCAAGAATGACTGCAAAATCATTTTTTATTCACACAACATTGTAATCTGGTTTTAATAAGCTTTCTAGTTTTACTGTATTCTACTGTTACTATATTTTCCAGAGCGTGAAAACATAAACATACCTCTCGATGCCTGATTTTAACAGCTGTACATGATCAGTCAATAAGCGTTCTGTCATCTCCACCAGGGTAAGGAGTGCTGCCACAAATGAAATCCATTCATACAAAAGTTCACAAATGGATCATTTCACCAGAAATACAATAAGCATGCTTCAAGTACAATACACATGTCTTTCTGTATATCTTCATATCATATTTCGTCTCATCTCATAAAGACCCTTTTTTTTTTCCTTGCAAAGTGTTTTTCATTGAAGCCTGTATTTAAAGTGTACCAATCACATAAAAAAAAAAAATCATGTGTGTACAGCTACAATGTGCAAAATCAGCCTCAAAACACTTAAACTGGCCTTCTATGAGTGAACGGTTAAGGAGTATGAAAAAATTAAGGAAAACATAAAACCCCCTCGCGCAGAACCCAACCCCGAGTTCGGTTCCGTGCCAAGCATGTACGGGTGCGTCACTAGTCTCCTCACAAGTGGCTGTTTTGTTTCTTGGGAGAGTATTTCAACTTGCGATATCTCTTTATAGAATCAACATTTGAAGCTCATATTTCGAATATAATATAGAGTCACAGAACCCCTGATATAAAGAGCAAAATATTTTTTGGTGAATGGTACCCTTTAAGTAACTTGTACATAAAGACTATATTCTCTCCTAAGTGGTCTGTATTTACAGGTTTGACTGTATTAAAAGATAAGATTTTTGTCTCTCTTGAGTGGTCTTTAAATACAGGATTGACTATATTACCATAGCAACAAGAGTTCACTTACCATCTTCTGATGCTACTGAAACAAATTTCTCTGCTGTGAATAGCTGCTTCTTCTCATCTAGGATGACAGGCCAAAGAAAACTGACTTTGTTTTCTGCAACAAAAGAGATATCAGTCATATAATTTCAATAAAGTTGATAATAATTATCTGACGACTATGTTTCATACGCTAATATTTGTATTTGTACTTCTGCTCCTGATCCTCAGAGATTTCGGACCCATAATGAGAGAACTTTTTGTCTTTCTTTCTTTTCAACACTTTCTGAGACATGTGTCAAATGGCTTTAAGTCCCAAAAAATTTAAACCAGACACAAGACTTTAAAGGAAAAGTCTCAGAGACGGATCCCGTATATAATCACAAGTTACAACATGTGCAATGAAATTCAATATACCTAACATGGTATGCATCCTCCTTCAAATGCACTTGTCCTCTCTCATCCAAAACCACCCATAAAGACTCACTATTGTATCCCTTGAATAAACATTACCTGCTTGGACATCGGATGTAGCTAGCCTGACGAGGAGGCAGGCAGCTGATAAACCTTCTGTAACCATGGGAACCTGGTTAGGTTGCTGTTGAGCTTTCTCCAAGGAAGTCTTCAGGAGTGGGATGATTTCTATTCCATGGATGAGGGTGTCTCCTGTGAAATGGGGAATAATTTACTAACCTGGTAACCATTGTACTAACCTGGTAGCTATTTCAAATTTAAGTGAGCAGTCTAAAGAGAATACTACATATGTCAAAGAGTTTTCCAAAGTGATGTTGATACCCATCATTATTGTTATAATCATAATCATCATCATCATCATCATCATCATCATCACCATCATCATTATCTATTTAGCATCACCTGTGCCTAGGAGGGGAAAGAAGTTAATCACTCAAACTTTGGGGTCTCTCCTCCTGGTATAACTGATTTGGATGTGCAGGAGTTAAAAACATAGGATAGACCACTAGAAGTCACTTCCAACTCAACCCGTGCAAACCTCTTCACTCCCTTGAAAAGAATTAGAGCATCCTACAAAGGACTATTTCGTTGGTCTGCCTGTTTTCCGAAAGGCTTTCATCAACAAATATTTGTTTGACAGGAAACCTGTCTCAGTCTCACCTTTGAGGGCACTAAGCATGACTCTGATGCAGCCATTCCTGGTTGCTGATGTGGACTGTTTCTGAGCCATAGCCTTCTGGAACCACTGGATCAGCTTTGGAGGAAGCTCTGTGGAGGACTTGGCACACCATCCAGACAACATGGCCAGGGCATGGACCATGGTGCCTTCGTGAGCTGAAGAGACAGGGAGAACAGAACAGTCAAATTCATAGCATACAACATTCATCTGTTTGGCATATGATATCCCTGGGCCCTCTTTCATGAAACTTGTTATCAATGACAAGTTGCAATAACTGTTATAAGCTACTGAAATCCTTGTATCTGATTGGCTGAGAGCAAATTTGTCGGTAAAAATCACCGACAAGACACTTGATGAAACACCCCCCTAGACTGTTTTATAAATGAAACTTCCAAGTCATTTTGAAAAAAGCAAAATTGCATTTGAGAAGGCTGTTGTAGAGTTAAAAAAAACAACTTTATGTCAATATTATTTTTTAGAAATTAAAGGGGGAAAAACACTTTGATGATCTATGCTATGTGACAGACAAATACCATTGCATGGATAGGGGATGATTCCTCTTACATTTTTCTTATGTACACCATGAACGAACAATAACCCCAAAATATTGTTGTATAATGCAACAATGTTCAGGGAAATAAAGTCATTGACTGATAGAGACATGTTCAGAGACTAAACAATGTAGGCTTTCAAGAAATCTTAAACTTAAAAACCTAACTGATATACATTCTCCGCAGAAAACCTGACGTAAATGTAAAGAAACAGTGAACTATAGTAAAGTGTCTATATCTCCCACCTTCTTGTTGCAGGTAAGGGATGAAGAGAGTCATAACGGATGAGACTAGACCCTGGACAGAACTCACTCCACTGACTCCATTGGTGCTCAGACCTCCGATTCCTGACAGGACGCCAGCTCTCTCCACCACCACAGTCAGCTTGCCTTCAGAACCTGTGACAAGATATTTACAGGTGGATCAATTAGTTCATAATAAAAAAATAATAATATTCTGTTCTCGTATTGTAGGTATCATGTTATGATATAATGCCTGCATCCACTTTCTTTCAAAAGTAGAAAATGTAAATCAGCCTAGTAATGAGTAAAAGAAAGAGAAGGAAATTGAGCTAATTGTCCTGATACTCATGCATAATGCTTTACCCATTTTCAGGTAATGTGATTTCCAGCCAGTCTTCATCAGTTTGTTTTCATTTTGCTGGTCAATGCAACCAATCTACTACATGATAAACAATTCAAAAAATGTTTTGAAGGGAAGGTTGAGTTTTGGGAAAGGTAAAAAATAATTTGTGAGCTTTCTCATTCTTATTATGTTAGTTTAGAAGATTATCATAGTAAATATGTCCCCTGAAAAGGATTGCTCTTCAAATGCCATCACATTCAAAATATGACAAGAAACAGCTGAAATGTTTGGGCCGAACATTTTTGTGTAGTCCCATATACACATTTCTGTGTGCAGTGCATGTGACTCTTATCAGGATTGAGTCAATTTCTTATCATTTTGGTGATTCCAAAACCTTACAGCCTACATCAATTCTTATGTGCTATATAATCAACCTTTCCCAATTGCTTTGAGAGAGTTTCTTTCACACTTCAATCTCATGATCTGAACTAAACTCTATCTTCAAGCCAGTTTCCCTTAATTCACTAGAACTCTGAATTATTTTTTAGCTTTTTTGTTTTGTTTGACTATTAATGGTCCTACCTCCTAATACACCAAAGAAGTGTTTTGCAAGGCTTTCAATAGCACTGGGATCACTGCACTGCAATGCAAGGTTCTCTGCAGCTGAGATGGCCTCAGAGCGAAGAGTTTCATCTTTAGCATGGAGTTGAGCTGTTAAGAAAGTTCAAATAGATTAGTATATATTTTTAATGACCAAATATCATCATAAAATATTATATATTCTGTATGCTAAGCTTTATATTAAAAAGTTTTGTATAAGACTGCCCCATAAAAATTTACAATAGAAATATGAGGACTAAATTGAAGTCAGAGTCTATTTCAAAATGTTTAAATCCACATTTTGGCACATTAAATATAAAAAAACAAGTTACTGAGAGGTCAGGTCAACAAACAATGTAACAAAAAAAAAAAGAACCCTAAGTACCTACGTTAAGATTGATACCATCTTTAGGAATGAAAGGCACTTGTTTCTGCTTTTTTGTTTCAATATTTCTTTATAGCTACACATATGCTGAGTAATACATGATATAATTCTTTTTAACTCCACACACTGTCTGCTATATACATACATTTATATCTTCTAGAATGTCCAGTACTTTTATCCATACATGGCTATCATAAACTTACTTGCAATGTTCTTTCCCAATTCTGTGACATACTGACTCAGGTCCAAGGATACACCTGCAAGAGTATAGCTCACAGCTGAAAAGAAGATACAAATTCAAGATTAAGAGTATAATCTTCTAACATCAACATGGCTAGGTCTTCATCATCATATCATTCTGAATGGCACAGAAAAACTGTGCACAAAATGTTAATTTTAGCATCGATAAAGAGAATAATCAGTAAGAGAGGTTATTCATTTACATGTATACACTTTGTATTTCATTACCATGACATCTTGTCTTTGGTTCCAGAACAGTAAAATTGTCCTCAAACTTCCCACTATGTTATTTCTAGAATTCATACACATTTCCATAGTTACCTTGAACAACATTTTCAGGGCTTCTAAGCATAGCTTTCTGGATGGCAGGTAGGATGCTACCCTCAAACTCTGGGTGGGTCAAGTGCTGCAGCAACCACTTACTCACCTCCTAAAACACAAAGAACAGCGAGATGTTGACCAAGTACATAAATACAGTGAAACCTGTCTATAAAGACCACTCAAGGGAGACACGAAAAGCGGTCTTTATGAGCAGGTGGTCTTTATGCACAGGTTCCTTTAATACATGTTTCAATGAGAAATGCTGTTCAAGGGAAACAAAAAGTGTGGTCTTTATAGACAGGTGGTCCTTCTATACAGGTGGTCGCTAAAGCAGGTTTGACTGTATTTGGGTTCAAACCTACACAATGCCTAAAACTTATGACTGTCAAACTTGTAAAACTTCGCAGCTAGCTCATGGCACATACCAATGAAACAACAACATCCAGCTTTCTCGCTAAAATGTTTTCATATTTGTCAGCAGTGAAATTAAATGGCAGTATCCCAGGGGCAACCAGCAAACATTTAAGAATGAACTAATTTATTTACATATTCAAATAGTTCTTTTTCTGAAGCCCCCCTCCCCTACCCCTTCCTGAGGTATGTTATAATTTAAGACACCAGCCCTTACCCAATTTTCAAAGAGATACACACAGATGAATATACTGTGCTTTCTCTCTGTCTCCCTCTCCTTCTCCCTTTCACCAGTAATTTCAACTACATGCCCAACAAGATCAGCTTACTGGGCATTGTTTCATAAAACTTGTTATCAAAAACAAGTTACAATAATTGTTATAAGCTACTGAAATCCTTGAATCTCATTGGCTAAGAGAAAATTTGATAGAGAAATGGGGCAGTTATGATCGATAACAAGTTTTATGCAACAGGGCCCTGGTGTTCTTACCAGACTTTGTGCAGAAGGCTTGACCTTTCCCCCAAACACCTTCTTGATGTAAGCTTCCAAGAGAGACTTCTTCTGATTGGCCACAGCCTCTGTGTTCTTTGTCTCTGTGGCGTATCTTAGCAACCATCCAATGAGACAGAGGGTGTGACTTGATCCTTCTAGCTCCTTGGCTGTGTCCAATGAGCTCTCCCATAGACCTTCAACCTGTGATGAAAATGATTTGAAATACACTGCATTGTGGAAGCATGAATCATCATATGACTCCTAGCAATATTCTTCCTGAGAATGTATGGAAATGCAAATCATAGTATTTGACAGACTTGTAGACTCTTTTATACCACATATGTGTACATATTCAACAGAAGATAAGTTTTTTCAACTGCAGTTGTAATAAGGCAAGCTATTTTTCTTCTGGTACAGTCCGCCGCTGGCGTATTATCGTATCTTGTGCTTGTCAAGAGCAGGGCGTAAAGTGTGCAAGTAAAAGACTACAATGCTCTAAACTAAGACATGCACGTGTGTGAAACACAGCCATGGTCTTCTGACATATTTATTCTACTCTACTAATTGCTTGTTGATCACCATAAGCACATATTTTATCTTCATTTGCTAAGATTTGTATCTTTTCTTGGATCGTACTAAATATCAGAATAAATTCTCAATGCCTCAACCATAACATAATACTGGTGGATAAGCTTGGGCCATACCCTTTGGTACTTGTTGGTATTCAAATCAATGACACTGCCTCAAATACCACTCTATTTGAGAAGAATTACTTACTTGTTTCCATGTAGCCTTCAGCTTGGCGTAGCCAGCAGTGTGGATTGACTTCCTTGTGCATGCCAAGATGGCGGACACTAGACTTGCTTGGGCATCGACCTGAAATAACCAAGGTAAAAAAAATATACAACTGTGGGACCCTGTAACATAAAAAATTACGACCAATTGTATCTCCACAAAATTAACTGTACATGTATCTCCTCCTTCAATCAACTGTATTCTCTTTAGTGAAAACAAAATACATATAGAAGCGGTGAGCGATTTCATTCTGGAAAACTCAAAAAGATTGTGATATTCATAAAATTTCTCACAAAGAATTCTCACTATTACCATTGTTAATCTGAAGAGAGCTTCTGTGATAATAAAAAACAAAAACAATTTTTACGCTGGTTCATACTGACAGATTTTATTTGAATATGATTCATACAATCCTAAATATGACACAAAAAGAGCAACTCCTTGGTACCATCCAGTACCTCTATTTACAAACAACAGGCCTCTAATGTCATCTCAGTTTTTGGGCCAGACCACTTCTGAGGGGCATAAAATCTATGACACATGATTATAGCCAAAGGGCACGGTGTACTGTGGCCTTGCACTTTTTCATTTTGTAAAGGACATTGCTAGCAGCCAGTGATTGGGGTATGTTGATATTCCTTATGGTCTATGGACCCGTAACAGGTAAAATAAACTATTAAGAATCAATTTTCCTGGTATCCTTAATGCTCCATTTCTCTCTACATCCAGGATGAATGTTTTATATGGCAATCAAGATCTTTAAAAAAAAAAATTATTTCACAGGATATATCAGCGATTCAAAATGTTAGGTGAGATTTGCGAAATAGTACTGAAAACATTCTATGTTTACTGACAGAAGGGATTAACTCTTTACTTAAAAACACCATTCGCATCAGAATGTGTTTACTTACCAGCTTTTTCCACTCATTACCAGAACGTTGTTGGCTGGACGTAAAGGCCTGTCTGAACAGTGTACATGTCCAACATAGCACCACAAGAGGGCACCCTCCTGTCCCTTTTCTGCAAACATGAGAGAGAGAGCCGAAATATTTATTTAAGGTACATGAATAAAAGGTAGCTCCAGGTTGTATGATAAGTAAAATGCTTACAGTACTTACTAGTTAAAAAATGGAACAAATGTTTACAAACATAAGCTTGGTCAAGTTTCAGTTTGGAAAAACTTATTCATGGAATTGTAATTCCATGTAAAACATGTAAGGAAAACTTCAGATTACTTTAGGGTATGCCAAGGTGAGATTGAATAAATCACATTTCAACCCTTTCAGAACAGGAATTAATTAAGGGCTAAATTAACCACATTTTGTTCTTGGCAATAATATTTTTCTTTTAGTGCTACATGGTTCTAATTAGGTGAAATGTCTTTGGAAATGATATAAAATGTCTTTGGAAATGATATACATGGTTAGAAATTTTGTTGAAAAGTTGAAAAATTGCCAATTTGGATAAAAAGCAATGATTTTGAACCTCTCAATGTGTTGCCAATTTAAGGATTTAAAAGCTTATTCTCCTTTTCAAAATTCCTGGCAATCAAACACATTATGGTCATGCAACAAAAATGGACTGAGTTTGTACAGAAAATTTTGCTCTTTCTACTCATGCATCTGCAATATTTTTAAGAGCTCTGAATCAACAGTTATTGAGCTAAACCACAAAATGTGGTCAATTGTCTCGAAAGGGTTAAATCACTAAAGGCCACCGCACACCTTACGATGGGTCTGCGATCCGGTTTCAGAAGAAAATGTAATATCATTTGACAAATCATTTAAAAACAAAATATATTTTTGATTGAGGATATGAATAGTAATACAGATGATAAAATCGATAATACAGCCTTTGCTGAGTTTTCTAGTTCGGTGGAATGGCCAAATTGGCTCCGAGTGACGTCATAATAATCGTACGACTGCCTACGATTTGAAACTAATTTTGCCCTTGTTCCCTGCAAAAAGCTGACAGCTCACCAAAACCCTATGTTTAGTATTCATATTACTTTTCAGAACCTGAATAGGATATATTTCATTTGTTAAAATGCCAATATTTAATGCCATAGCGATTTATTTCACAAATCAGATCGCAGACCGATCGTAAGGTGTGTGGTGGCCTTTAGAGATCCTTCATGGGATGTATGAACACAAACTTCTGTCCAATTATCCTCTACACATTACCACACTAAGAAAGTAACCACCTACCCTCCTGAGACATTCTTCAGTGTTGCATATGAGCAGATGATTTCAGACAGAGCCTTCAAACTGGCATCTCGGTATTTATCACACAATGCAGCAATAAGTGCAAGAACTTCCTTCCTCGATGCACCATCTGTAAATACTGGGATTGTCTGAGCTAGTACCCGACATGTCGTCTTGACAGCTGCCTCAGGAAAAGCTGTTTGAAAGGGGGTGAGAAAATCAGGGATAAGAAACACCATTGTTTAGTTTTGCAACTCCAAATCATGTAAATGCTATTCTAAAAGCACATGCTTTCATTCACCATTTTCGATTTCAAATTATTAATATGCTTCTGCATTTGAAACAAAAATATTCTACAACTTTCACATCTCTATTTTTGTCTCCTACTTTCACTTAACATATAAGTTGTACTTGTAGCAACTTGCTTGCAAATCTGATATTTTTGTGCTTTTCTTTTTTTAAAAAGTATATAGCTTTATGTATTATACCTATTTAACAGTGTTTAACCTTTGGATGCAATTGCCCCAGCAAATTAGTCCAAAATCTCCTCTTCTCCTCTCTCTCTCTCTCCCTCCTTTTTGTTGGTCTCGACAGTTTGTACATGTTCCTTCAATGTCCTTGCAAATTGTCTTGATTACAACTAGATCTAATTTATTAAGTTAAGAATTCTTTGGGCTTATTTCATTAGTTTGAAGCCCATAATAAGCAAATTAATTTTGCCAAGATGTGTATCAGCTTAATTTCAGATTTAATTTTTTTCTTTTTTAAAATTTTGTTCATTGAACATCATCTCAAATTCAAACTCCCATTGTCTCAGTCACTCTCAGTCTCAGTTATCATAATTTGGATCATGACTTGGCATTGCCACACTGGTACTGGTTAATTTTAATCCATGACTTTCCAGAAAACTGACCCTGTTACACACTAAACACTCACTGACTCAGTCCTCAACATATAATTTGGCTAACTGCAGAATACCCTGCACATTTGGATTACCACATCGTATATATATATATATATATATATATATATGCCTCGTTCTGAATATATATACATTGTCGTGCAGGGTATTCTGCAGTGGTTCCTATAATTTATATCAATTTAATCGAATACTGAATATTCAAATGAGTAAAAGAAAGAAATCCTGGACCAATGATGTACCACACCCAACGCACAAATAAATGCTCGGGACCGAAGAGAGTCGTTTAACACGTACCTCCCGTAGACACACAATCTCGAACTTCCGACAAGATTTGACACCGTTCTTTTGTCTTTGCGCAGGCAACCCTTGACGCAAACCTTTTCAGCACGGTAGTTACCTAATAAGGAGGGAGATAATTTACAAAAAATTAATCATACATCCAGAAATGACAAACAAACTAAAATATGCTAAATTCATTCTAATCCACGTGTGACTTACCCCGTCACTGTTCGACGCCATGATTACACCGGCACGATATGGTCAAAGCGCAATGAGAACGCACTCTGTAGATCTATGCAGGTTCAATATTATGTAGTGGCACAATAGGAAGTAATGTTTTGCTATGAACTCGCGGAAAAGGAGTGGGGGGAGTGATCCCAATGACCACAATTACTCGAATTCTTTAATATAAACAAACATGCGTTACTTCAGTTGCTTCGCTACAGGAGGAGGGTCACACAAAAAAGATAAACCTATGGTTTTAGGCTAATGAAATGTACTTTTTTAGTCAACAAGGACGTCGGTCCGATAAGCCGTGTACGTTACAGTGGAAACGGGCCCGGTTCTCTTCACTTTATGAATATGACCCGACACAAAAGTTTGCTCCTTTCCTCCTTTGCTCCAGGCAGGGAAGTGTAACTACACTTCCCTCTCCTGGTTTTATTTCGTCAAAGATTGTTAGAAAATTAGGATTGGGGTTTGTTCGGTTATATAATTCTGTTAAAGACTGGTGTAGGAAATTGACCTGGAAGTTATCGCCGCAGTCAGTGGCGTGATGAGCAATGTCGGGGGAGGGGGCTGCAGTCCGCCGCAAAAAATATCCATAAACCAAAACTTATACATTAGGCTATATTTGCATTTGATTTTTGGGACCTAGATACGAATACAAGAAATCTACCTGTAGCTGAAATCATTTTGGGATTAACTGTCACACTAAAAGAGCCTTCAAAGTTATAAGGTAAACAAACAACACACACACACACACACGCACACACACCAAAAAAAATGGGGGGGGGGGGTAAAAATCGCCGTAGCACTGGTCATATAAGTGCAAACTGCAAAGTGATGTATTCCGGCTTGAAATTGCAGTGAGCCTACATCATTGCCAAGATACATCACCCCAAGTCCCGCTTGGGAGGATCTCCTCCCTGTTATAACCCCCTGATTCTTGATACGCTTTTCATAGAGGCAATGGCGTTAGGGAGGGAATCATGCCCTCTGATAATCCCCACAGAGAGGGAGAGAGAGAGGGGGAGGGGATATAAATATGAGCATGAAAGATATGGGAATACGATTTTGCCCTAACTGAATGCTCTCCCCATGCATGCAATGCCCCTCTCGCTCCATCAGTTCGCCTAAACCAACACCTCCCCCTCCCCCATGAGTTGTCCTATGCTAAGGGAAAAAGCCTGCTTAAAAAAAAAAAAAAAAAAAAAAAAAAAACTACATGTGTCGTGGCATCAGTGGACAAGTCCCCCCCTCCCCCACCACACACACAACACACACACAACACACACACACTCACACACGCAGATATCGGACAAGGAATAAGAATAATAAAACAAATGGGGAGGGTAAGATACAGAAAGATACAAAACGTTGTGGGACGTCTTGAAGCCGTAGCTTGGATTTTTGAGGGGGTCCATTGAGTCTATAATAAGCAAAACAAAACAAAGAGAGAAAAGGATAAAAAGAGGATGGAGCAAGGCTTGCAAGTACCTCCTTGGGCTGACAGAGTGAAAGATAGATCATAGGTATACCGGAACATTTTCGATGGGGGAGGGGGCTGATGTCATTTGAAATAATGCAAAACGAGCAAAGTGAGTGGGTAAACTGCCACTTAAAGGGGAATCCAACCTTAATAGCAAGTTGCTTTGAAAGGAAGAGGAAAAATCAGAGAAGCAGATTGGTGAAAGTTTGAACGAAATCGGACAAGCAATAAAAAAGTTATGAATTTTTGAAAGTTGTAATCACTATGCATATGGGAATTTCAAATTGGCCGAATAGGTAATGTCACTGTGATGTAGCTGTGGACAACTCCCCCATTCGCTCTAACACACAAAATGACTAAAATGTAACTTTTTCAAAATGCATTACTCAGTAGGATCTTTTCGTTCATGAGGACCTATAACAATATGCTATCTCCAATATATTTTGAGTACTGCCCCGAGGGTAAAAGCGCCTCGAAGAAAACCGCAAATTAATGATATTTTTGTGTACGACAAATGGGAGAGTTGTCCACAAAAATGTCATAATTGACTCGCCAAATTGCCAATTTGAGATTCGCATAGATGTAGTGATCTCATTTTTCAAACATCCATAACTTTCTTTGTCCTTGTCCGATTTCTTTCAAACTTTCACCATCCTGTTTTTCTTATTTTTCTGCTTTCACACAAATCATCTCATTACCAAGGTTGGATTGCCCTTTAAAGTGACATGACAATAATTATAATTATACTAGATAAGATTTAAAAAAAAATCAAATAGACCACAACGTTGCATTAATATATGAGCGCTAGTAATTTATTAGTGATTATATTAGTAATTTGGGCCTATCATATGAGGCAGACAAATAAAGAAAAAACAAAGAAAATCGACGACAGCCACTAAATGCATATGACTATTCTTGACAAGTTCTGCATCTTGATGAACAGAGGCACATAGCGGCTATAGCCGCCCCCTCCTCCTCCTCCTCCCCCCTGGAAAAAAAAATAAAAAAATCGGGTAACCATTACGTCACATTCGGGCGTTAGAATTGTCTTGGTGGCAATGTTATTGTCCGGGGTTGATATGTACATGCATGCTGAGTTTTTCATCTAGGCTACTCTAGAGAGACTCCATCGATGCCTGTATGGACAACTCTGCTCTAAGACTAAGCTATAGCTGACCATGTAGGCTAAAATTGTTAATCCTATAGCACCCTCTATCGCTGTAGGTTACACAGCGTGCTGCCATGCATGTATTATAGTGGGCTAGGCCGAATTGCTGTCTGCATTAGGGCTTCCTGGTGGTCAGCTGTGGATGCCTCTGTGATTACTTCGGACATTCTGCATGTAATAATGTATTTGGATCACTTATAACCGTATGGTCAACTCCTCTTATTTCTCGCTTTGGGGAATATCCCCCAAAGTTCCCATCCAAATTACCGGGAGTTGTGGATTTATCTACGAGTATTTTCTCTGAACTTTCACCAGCATTGCCATTGGATCTTCGACTGCATCCTATCACTGGAGACGCATATACACAACCCAATCAGGTGACATGGGAATAAACTTGGATAGTAGTTATGCTATTGGAAACTTGCATGCTTGTAGGGGCTTGTAGACAGTCGCTGAAAGCCTAACCGGCCGGCGTGACCCCGGGGGTCGCGTAGAAATTTCGCACAAGGAAATACCTGTGTGCCATGTGACTGGATCTCAATGGAATTACGATTTAAAGGGTGAGAATAAGTTTAAAGGATGAGATCACCTCTTTTGCATGTTTGTTCAGTTCGATGGGATCTTCAGAGAACATGGTAGTTCTACACGTAGGCCTGTTCATTTGTTGAGAAAATTTGCACAACTTTGTGTGTTAGAAGAAAGAATGAATTAATTAATGCATTGCAAAATGGGTCCTGGCTTAGCTAGGCCTGAAATAATGTCTAATTAAATCTTACTGTTGATGCTATTGGAATATTAAGTGTGTTTTACAACAGCCAAGTCAATCATTGTAGGAATGATATTCTGTTATTCTCGTATTGAGAGTGAGTGGGTGTTGTAAATGATGCTATTTTCTATGAATCACTCGTGTATAAATTCGTGTTCATAAATCTCTTTCAAGGAACAAGCAGGCAATGCAATTAAACGACACAGCATGAATCCCTGCTGACTTATAAAAATTTTCCATGCAGGTATAAAGGAATCTGAAATAATTGGCCAGTAAAAAGAATAAATGGTTGGATATTGGCATTGCCCCAGCTGGAAATGAAAACATTATTCATACAATGAGCTTCAGGGTGAGTCCCTGCTGACCGTATATCTCCACGATTTTTCTGCTAATTGATCCCAATTAATATTTGGAGTTAACTTCCAAATCCAAATTATGTACAGGCAAACCCCTTCAAGTTAAATGCCTGAATTAAAAAAAAAAAAAAAAAAAAAAAAATTGACGAAATACATGTAATGTTGGAGCAAATTTATTTCTTTTACAATCTGATAATACAGTGTATATTGATGTTATGATGTTGAATAGCATAAATAGCCCTGTATATCCGTGATGCTCTTCTACCCCTTTTTCCTTTCCCCCTTCCCCCCCCCCCTCTCTCCCTCCCTCTCTCTCTCCCTCTCTCTCTCTTAACGTAAAGTCTTCATCTTCTTATTTCTGCCGCTTTCCGTGCACCCTCTACTCTTACTTGTGTCTCTACTATATATATCCAGGTCCCACCCCTCCCGGTCTGATGTCCCCCCCCCCCCCCTCCGCTTCTTACCCAACCTCCTTTATATTTGTTTGTTATCTGGTCATCTTATCATACTATAAGTAGATATGATTTTAATCATGCTATTACATCAATATATCGGTCAAATGGTCAGTCTGTATAACATTCCTCATCAATAAACGGCTGGTCAACTGTAGAATTAATAATGCATCACTGTCAATTACTGGCTTAGGCTATCTCTGCCAATTAGGTTCGTTTCAGGTCACTCGTTAATTGAAGTTCCTCTAAGGTAACTCGAAAGTCTCCTTACATTATTGAGTTGTGCAGCAATAATAATAACACTAATTATTTGGATTTATATGATGCGCTTTTTCCAAAGGATATAAAGCGCTGAGTACGATATTGCCTCATTATAGAGAAGCACATAAATGGAAAACTTCAAGCAAAACTATTATCTAGGCCTGTATATGGTTTGACATGTTGAGAATATATGTAAATTTGCCTTTCCACTCCTCCAGCATACAACCATACAGGCGTACATGTAAACCAAGTCGATGCACGTACATGGAAAAGGATTTCATTATGTACATGTTTTTCTTCCTCTTCTTCATCAAATCATTGATACTAGTTTTCTAAGGTATATCACGCACAATAAAATACTTCATACGCGTTTTGTGCCATATATAATTATTAATCATATATTTTTAGTTTATTAAATGAGAATGTTATAAAGTATACAATGGGATGAGGATTATCTCCTTTTCTCCGGGGTAGAAAGTTACTGAAAGTTTCCCTTAATTGCAGGTTTCTATAGTGCTCTGATACGGAGTATTAGCGGTAGTCTAACGTAAAGGTTAACGCGAAGAATGAACGTCTGCAGATGGAAGTGCCTATTTGACTTCCTCGTCCTAAATAGGCCATTGAGGAGCATTTCCCACCAATTTAATGATTAAACGAGGGTTAAACTCCGCCAGTGTCGTTTAGACCGTTAGCCCGACCATCCGTCTATTGTGTTTTTGTTAAGGCAGTAAGCATGGTAAGAGTCCTTTAATCGCCTTAGAAGCGTATAGACACCACTCCTCTTTTGCCATTATTGCTAATGAAATTACTTCTTCAAGCCCTCCTTGTACATGTTGTATATGGTCAGTACATTGCCATGTACTTATTGCATCTGGAAATTATAGAGAGAAAAGACAAGAGGGTAACGATAAAGAATAGAAATTTTTATTTCCAAAGAATGTTATTGTTTACCTATACAGTAATCATTTTAAACCTTATACTTTTCAAGAACTTTGTGTGAAAACAAAGGGGAAAAAATGTAGAATACGAAAATTATTTTGGGAGATAAAAAATTGAAATAGATACATGGGTATAATGATAAAGAAGAATACACCCATTGAAATGTGTTCCTCATTTGCAGTACCTCATCCCAACTTTCCAAGTAGGCCTGTATCAGTTTTTTTATAGTCTTAATAAAAATGATTAGAATAGGTATATATGTTTATTCTTTTTAAATCATAACCTTTTTATCAATGTTTTTAGCTGCGAGGGGAGAACATAATTATTTAGCTCAATGTATGTAATCTTTATGAGCATGATGAGGTGTATGACAGGAAAACAACCGCACCCCAAACATCTTGCCTCATCATTTTTTGATCCCCTGTAATACATATTGTCTAAATAGATTATATAAATGATTGTCCGCCCAAGTAGGGATTAGCTTAAAGTGAAGTAAGCTTGTGGTCAGCTTCACCACTCTGACCATTTGATGTGTTTGCTGTTTAAAAGATTAATGCAATCTGTATTGTAATAAGATGGAAACGTAAACATTACCAGTAAGACTTGACTTAATTCATATTTCGGAAATATATTTTTATTTAATTGCCACACTGTTTGCTCCTAAATTAAATATAAAAAGTTGTTCTTTATCTGAATCATTTACATCTCAAATGCTCTAGTACAAAACTGTATGCTCAGCAGATATACTTTCAGAAACATTATAGGGTAAAAATTCACAATCCCATCATCTCATTTATTACTTGGTTTTGCTTACGCCCAGGTACGAGAAGTTATCCCTCCATCCACCGAAGAGATCGCTTCACAGACTCCTCGATGTTCAAATAAAAAAGTAGGGCATAGCCGTGGCAACCAACTTCGCGTCTGTAGCTCCGCCCCACGCCGTACCCCTACATGACAACAGCGCTCCTAGAAGGAGTCCCAAGTTCAGAAGCATTCATTCAAGCGTCGAGCCTCGGAGCGTACGGTTGTAGAGCTGGATATCTTTAACCAGGGGACAGCTCCTGTTTTGTTATTTGGAATATATTCAACACATAAGGGGCTTTCATTGAAACCTTACGTCCTTTTGAAACTGATCTAATCTCTTGTTAAGCTTCGCTTTATTTTCAATTACAGCAGCGCACGCATTCGACGCTTTTTTTATTGACAGTGTTCTTTGCGAGTCCTTCTGGAAGGGTGCCCACTCAGAAGGCAACAAGTGATCGCTCTTGCGTGTTACCCACAAAAGCTTGCAAAAAGGGGATAAATCTTGCATATTTGTGGGCAACCACTCTTTTGTGTTTTGGATCTTTTGTGTGTTTCTGAAATCATTCAGAACGATAACTCAAAGAAAACCGTAGTAGTACTTCAAGCCAGCAAGGAATCAACACTCTTTCAGTATCCTGCACAACATATCAGCACGATCAAAGCCAAAATCGTCAACAAAGTTCTTACACTTGGACGAGTTTTTGTTTTCTTCGCGGGAAAGTGCTTCTGAACTTCTTTTTTTTTTCGTGATTGCCAGCGCCGTTCGTGAATTTGATCGGGCCAACTGGGAATTATTGATCACATCGTCTTTGTGCTTGGATCGATCTGGGTGTAAACGGTGTTCATGTTTTGCCAACACGTGTATGTATGTCGACCGAGAGAGGAACAAGGTTATACACACACACGACCAGCCTATGAATTGATCAGACGGCCAGTGAAGGCCTAGGCCGACATTCATGGTCATATTTGTGTTATTTGGACTTTAGCAGAGCAAACTTTGTCACGTTTGGTGTTATCATTTCTGAAGTTTTCTCGACCCTCTTGGAGATATAGGGTTATGCGTTTAGCAAACGGAGTGTGAGTAAGACCGAAACCGTGAATAAAGAATCCAACTTTCTCACACGAAGGATAATAATATCGAAGAGCTAACATCTGGCGCAGTGAAGTCGCGCTTCAGTTCGGAATATTTTTTTTGGACGGAATTGTCATCTGTGGCGAAAATGATCACAAAGGAGATATTTTTGATATTTTCTCTCTGGTGATCGAGGAATATAAATCGAATTCTCGATGGTAGCCATGGACGGTTTACAGACATTGCACGACGAGCGTGCCCGGTATGACAATCCCTACGATGACCGGTACAACTCAACATGGGAAGGGGCATCCCTCAAGCCCTTTCGAACCAAAGATGAGTACCTCTACGCAATGCGAGAAGATTTGGCCGAGTGGCTCAGTAATCTTTACGACCTGGAGATCCTACCAGAGTCTTTCTTTGACAGATTAGAAAATGGTGCTCTTCTATGCCAGCACGCCAACAAAGTCCGTCGCGAGGCCATTGACTATAGATTGAGAAACTTTCCTGATGATGACGATGTGGAGTTCGTCCAGGGAATCTTCGTCAAGCACGACGATCTACGATATAAACGTGATGCCAAAGCGGGAACGTTCCTCGCTAGGGATAACATCAGTAATTTCATTCATTGGTGTCGCCATTCCTTGAGGATTAATGAGGTACTCTTGTTTGAATCGGATGATCTGGTCCTGAGGAAGAATGACAAGAGTTTTATTCTCTGTCTTCTTGAGGTGGCACGTCGTGGTGGTCCCATCGGCATGCCCGTCCCGATGCTCGTACAACTCGAACAGGAGATTGACCGGGAGCTCGAAGCCGGTACGCCTTCGGAACCGGACTCCTTTACGTCGACGGAGCCTGCATCACCGAGCTCGGAAACGACGACCGATGCTGAACCTGAGTCCGAGGCCGATTCCGAAGGACGACCTATGGAATGTGCTTCGTCACCCGAACCGTCACCCCAGAGGAGAGGGTCTTCCATCCCGAAGGTGAGACCTAGGACCAAGCGTATGTCTTCAAAACACCATAACCAACAGGAAGATGGAGGAGACCCACCCAAACAGATCACGCTTAATGCCGAAGTACTCAAGACCCTGGATGAACTGGTGAGTACAATACATTTAAATATTCATTACAGTGTTTATGTTCTTGGAATTTTATTTGAAAGTTTTATGTGCATGACCAAACCGAATTCACTCAAGAACAGTATCTATTCGAAAAGCCTGTTCAACGTACCGAACCGGGCTGGCCAGAAAATACGTTAAAACGGGACAACGATCTGTGATGACAGCCTGCCATGTACCTCCCACAAATTGCGCAAAATATACAAATTAAACATATTATATTTTAACGTGTTTGAAGATATACTTCATTTAAACCCACATTCAAATTATATTTCCATTTTTTTTTTTTTAAAGCGAAATTGATTTCTGGCGTAAATATTCAAAATTGAATGAAGTGCCGTAAAAACTAAATTAACAACAACAACAACAGCTATTAGGCAATGTTTTATGTTCTTCCACTTGTGCCATAGTTGAGGGTAAATGAATGCACAATCCGTATTCACAATACTTCTGTACGCCTTAAGTGGATAATAAAGATCGTAAACCCAATTATCTTATAAATAATAGTTGCACAAGTGAATACTTATAGTGCTTAGTAAAATTATACGAATAGACACGCTCGTGTATGAGATAATAATCATGGAGCTGCTTATATTATTTTGAAATAGCTCTAAGCAATCTTTATTTTGTATAAGACATACTTATACATGAGATATCATTTTAATGTCATTTAGAGTTACGGCCTACTATACAGGTATACTGAAGGATGTATCAGCTTACCAGATATCTATATAATAGTATTCTCTTTTCAAGAAGCCCAGTGGATTGTGCAGTCATATAAAAATGACACTGATTAATGGATGTGCGCTATTTTGTTACAAACTCTGTGGGAGACATGATCTTTTATTCGGGGTTTCACATCAAATAATGGAGGGCAATAGAGGCAAATATCGTGAAAAAAGACAAGAATGCCGTCTTTTGTATGCTTGCACTTTTAAACCCAATAAAAACAGGAAGTCATCATAAGTTCGGTTCTTTTTATCAATATTTGTTTGTTTCTGAACAGGAATAGAATATGAAGACAAAATAAATTTGCCTAAAGAAGCCATTTTAAAGAGAAGGTTGAGTTTTGGGAAAGGTGAAGAATAATTTGTAAGCATTCTTAACCTTTTCATGACAGTTTGGAAAAAACATCATAGTAGAAAGGTCCCCTGAAAGGATTGCTCTTCAAATACCCTCATATTCAAGATATGACGAGAAATGGCTGAAGTGTTCGGGCCGAACATTCATGCCATATGTGTACTGTTCAGTCCCATATCCCATTTATGTGTGTGTTTGAACCTCCTTGGTGCTTTTCAGCGAGATTGGGTCCATTTCTTATCATTTTGATGATTCCAAAACCTCACAGTATACAACAATTCTCATACAGACATGAACAACCTTTCCCAGTTGCTTTGAAAGAGTTTTCTTTCAGAATGTAATCGCATGATCAGAACTCAACTTTATCTTCAACCCTTTCAGGACAGCAATTATTTAAGGGGTAAATTGATCACATTTTGTTCTTCAAATTGGCAACAATAGTATTTTTCTTTTAGTGCTCCATGGTTCTAATAAAGTGTAATGTCTTTGAAAACAATATTCATGGTTAGTCATTTTGTTGAAAAGTTGAAAAAATTGCCAATTTTGATAAAAAACAATGATTTTGAACCACTCAATGTGTTGCCAATTTAAGGATTTTAACGTTTATTCTTGTTTTTAAAATTCCTGGCGTCAAATGCAATATGGTCAGGCAACAAAAATGGACATAGTATGTGCAGAAATTTTTGCTCTTTCTACTTGTGTATATGGAACATTTTTTAGGGCTCTGAATCAAAAGTTATTGAGCCAAACCACAAAATGTGGTCTATTGTCTTGAAAGGGTTAAGCACAACTATGACAGCTACATGTACTCGTTGGTTGAGAGGTTTAGGGAGTTCTGAGCTGTTGAGTGTTAACTTTTCCTTTCACTTTTACGCAACAAACAATTGGACTTTCCGTGAAACACCCATTGATTGGTTCTAAAAGGAATAAAGATATGAAGACAAAACATGTTTGCCCCAATTAATCATAGTTCATTGATGATTGGTTGAGATGCATAGGGACTACTTGTCGAAGACAGATTTTAAGCATAAACTTTTCCTTTCAGTTTCACAGAGCAAACATTTGAATCTCTGTCAAACAACCCGTGCTGGAATCAAATATCGTGACCTTTACTGAACTTTACCCTCACCTTGTCCCCTTCATGTTCTGAAATTCTTGGTATGTTCTCCTCCTCCTCCCGGCGGGACTCACTTGCACTTATGTCATCGGAGCATGAATGGTTCAAAAGAACCTCTCAAATGGCACTGACCTAGTTACAACATGTTTGTCATCCTTAGGGGTAGTTTCCAAACTGAAAAATGATATTCCAGTCCCTTTATAATATGTATCCATGGTAACGAATCTACCCTTAAAGCATGATGGCCATATATCAACTGATTAAAAAGAAAGTTGATTTCTCCTCATTAGTCATGTTGATACTAAACAAAAATGGTTTCTGTACACATGGCACAGATCAACTGACTTTTGAAGAAAAAGGGAATGATTTCTTTCAATTGGATTTCTTTATTTCTATACCCTTTTTGTTCTTACCTGATTAGTACAGTGGTAATTAAAACTTTGAAAAATGACTGGAAAAAAGAAAGAAAATAAGAATATAAGTTTACGTTTACGAAGTTTGAAATAAAATAGTGAAGTTTACTTTAGATATGAATGCCTAGATGTTTACCATTCTATCGATCTTTTGGTGCAGCCGGGGGGGGGGGGGGGGGGGGGGGGGGGCAGAGAAGAAAATGTTTAGAAACCCAAAAGAATGCAAATAATGGGGGGAAATTCAGTTGCGTGCTATTAGTACGACTTTCATGGCTTACAGTAACAAACCAAGCGTATTATTAACTGTTGATTTTATTCGAGGAAGAATCCATAATCAATATAAGCTCATAAACAGAGTTATACCATGAATGGACTTGAAACCTCACAAGAAGGTCTTGAAGTCTCCAAAGACCACGTTTTCCTGGCGTATTTTCGATTTTTCCTTCCTAAAATTTTAGAAGAATCAGAAGCGGAACAATAATACAGGTTACAGTGGAACTGTTCAAAGGGGACAGAGATGACGTCGAAGGAAAGAGAATGAGATCGAATAAGTGAAAATTGGGAAATAATGCTTATCATTTCTATGGACTCTACAACTGTATCTCCATACCATTACCATAGTGACCATGGTTATTGCTAACCAAAATAAAGGGCACTCTGACATGTAAAATTCACGTAGCTGTAGGAAATTCTCGAGAACCTAGCTGAATAACAACACAATTTCGTGTTTCGGTATATTGATTAATTCAACATCTGACTTAACTGTTTAAGTTTCTTTCGGAACAGGATAATGAACTTTGAATCTTGGAAATTTCTTCCTATTTTGTTGAACCTTATCTCATGCGATCAAGTTCGCAGTGAATTAAGTTTTGACCTGATCTTCGGCCAACTCCTTTCCTCCTGGCACCTTTGTTGTTCAGGACGCGTGCTGACTTAATTATCTGATTTCTTCTTTACCGCAGTTTTTAGGAAAAGTCTAATTAAATTAGCAGGTTGTTTTGAACGCCCCTTGTTTTGTGGACTCTGATCCCTTTGTTAGTATGCTGCTGTAGTTTCCAAGTTCAACTATCGAACTACAAACCCTTAGGCCTGCTCAGGGAATCGCATTTAGGGTGATCTACAAATCCTATGTAAGATCTGAATGTAAAGTGTCCTTGCAATGGAAAATTAATTCATGAACAGCAAATCAGATTAATATTTCTGTCGGTAATTCCTTTGCCATTAGCAATTAATGTAGCACAGCAGACATTTCAATAATGTTTGCTGTCACGACAATGGATGTCCTTTATGTGGTGAATACAAGGACTTTGTGGTAGATTGTCCTTACAATATTGTACAAACGGAAGGCATACTATAATTAATAACTTTAAAGAAAGAGCCAAAAGTGGGATGAGATCCAAGCTTTCGTTCTTCAAGATTGACTTTGCTTTGTTTTTGTTCTAAACAAAACACACATACAAGTCGAAAGGGAAGGGGTACAAGGGCGTATTTCAGTGAAATGGTAATTCAGGCCAATAAACTGTCTGTCATTACATTTTTAATACTGCCGTTCTTGTCGAAAATATGCGATGACGAAAAGGTCACTTGAGGCTATCCCCTTTGAATGACAAATCTTCGTAACTGATATGCGAAGCTTGGAATTGAAGAAGCTGATGACATCGTAAGACGGTGAGCTAGCGATAGTCGGCTCTTGGCTTCATCCATGCACAAAGCATTGTCACGGTCAAGTCCGTCTTGCCTATCAACCAGTAGCCTAAAAAGTAGATAAGCCCAGGATTTCAGCAGGAGTTCGGCCTGCAGACGAGCTCACCCTGTGAGTAACTTCCTCTGGTCATCCTAGCCTAAAGATTTTCTGAAGACTGTTCTTTGCTGAGGGCGAGGGAGGAGTTACATGGTTGCGGAAGTTTGGAACCTGGTGATGAAATTTGTTATTGATATTCGAATATTTTGTTTACAAGGTGGTCTGTTAATCTCATGTGCGTGACATAAGGTACCTTTGATGCGGATATTGGGATAGAAGAAAGGAATGGGGCTTGTCCAGTTCACCGTTAGGACTGGTTACTCCTTTGGGCCAACCGGTTATTTCCTTTTTTGACACCGTAGAAACTGACAGTACATAATCCCAGGTATTATGACGAACTACCATAGAACTTTAACAAGCATGACAAGGTGAAGTGAATAATCGTTTCAAGTCCGAACTTAATTCGGGTACTTTTTATGGCACGGAACATATGCCTATTTTGGTAACCATGATTCCTCGATGACTAGAAGTCATGAGGTCTTCCACGTTGCTCTGCGCCATGTAACAATACATTGACAGGTGTGACTGTTCGTATATGGTTTGAGAACCAGACAGGAGAGCGGTTAAACGCACAGATCAGTCAGGTAGAAATAGGTTATACCTGATGAGAGAATTTATAATCTCGTCAATTATTGAGCTGATCATGCTGGTAGGGTGTTTCCAAACTTCTAGAGCTTCACCTGTTTGATAAGTTCAGTGGTTGTGGTAGGATATGCAGATAATGCAGTGCTTACTCCAGGATCGCTGCAGTAACCGTCACTCTTGTAGATATCGAAATGAAACATAATCCTTACCCAAAAATGACAAGAAGAGAGTAAAGGGAGAAGCAGAGGGAGAGAGAGGGGGAGAGAAAGAAGGGTGGGAGACAGAGAAAGAAATAGAGAGAGAGGGGGGGGGGTTAGATCGAAATTGTTCTTTTATACAAACAAAAATGAGATTTTGTTGAATACAATAAATCATAGAACGCTGTTCCATCTTTTTTTCCTGAAGGATCTATCTGGAGAATGGCAGGAAATTGAACTGTCTATACAGACGAGGGCACACACCTTGACAATCAAATCGATCTGAAAGCTTCTCCAGGTCGTTCACATCTTTAAGAGGTCACAATGCTTGTGTCCCGATCAATTTTCCCCTCAGCATTACTCTGAGTATCATTATATTTATTTGATATCAATCATATTATTCAGTTTAGCAGCACTCATCGTCACTATCACCATGGCAATCGCCTGAAAATGTAAATGTCGTTGGTCGGGAATGCATTAAAACATTCACCCAGTCAGTTTCCGTCAGTGTTCTGCCTATATATGAGTATGACCCACGGGTATTTTAGTGTCTCTTTAAATATACCTTTCCGATTGATTATCCAAACCCTGGCATGCCTGGATCACCGTCGGCTAGACCTAGACATGACTGCAACTGTTAGGTGTCAGACGGCCTGAAACAACCCATTTCTCGGGGTATGACTATGCGTTTCCTCGGAAACAATTACCTTGCCACCCCATATTCCAGGTTTATAGATTGAAATCATTTTTATGTAAAATTAAGGAACAAAGCGTTCCTTCCACATCTCTCACGTTTATTCGTATCGGTTCATTCAGTGTGGAAGTTTAGTTTGAAGTTTGATATAAATCACACGATTCAGAGTACAGATTAATGAACTTTCGGTCTAACATATTCAAATCAGAATCGTAAGACTGGCATATAGGCCGATACATATGATTATGATCTTATGCACCCGTCTAGTTATTTTTTGTCTATACAGTCAACATACCATCGACCAGTATTTGAGCCTTTTGAGGGTGGAGTGAAAAGGGATACCATGTATCCGAGTCCGTTCATGTCTTGCCATGACCGTATCATTCCCCTTTGAAATACTACGGGTTACCTTTTCAATCCATTTAATGCATAAGGTGGCAATTATATTTGATTGGCAGCAATTATGACATTGATAGTGGCCTTACACGACTGACGACCCCATGTACCTATCTCCATCCAGTTCACAATTACTCGTTTCCAACGGCGCTTAGCATGCTCCGTGGTGACGAGATAGTTGTCGAAACAGAAACTGTGCCATAAGTATTGATATTACGTTCGTTATGATATGTTGAATTAGTTGAAATAGATGTTTTTCACACAAATTTCGCACGTTGATGAAATACCACGCACCCTTGTCAAAACCAATTTGAATTTTAATGATTATGTGTGCCCTCATCTGTGCAGAATATAGTCTGGCATGAAAGACCTCGGAACATTATTTATCATACAAGAACTGTATCCACTATTCTCAAAATGCCTATAGTAATAAAATGGTCTTTTATCATAGTAAACGGATACTGATGACCATACCCCTTTCAACCTGTAGGGCGGTAATGCGAAATTGACTTTTTTTTTTATTCAATAAGCCAATAATCGAATGGTTGTGCACATCGTTTTATCCTAAATCATAAAGTTTGTGATGATTGGTGGCTGGACTCGAAGAAAGCGTTCACCTCAGGGGGTCGTATTAACGATCTGGGGGTCGCAAGGGGAATTGAGCACGTCTGTACTTGACTTTTGCTCGTACAAAACTGGAAGATTTATAGGCCGAATTATCCATGAGCACACAGAGAAAATATTGTTCGATTGCATTTAAGATAAAGAATTGCCTTGGGACAAGTGGGATATGGGACGGTATACAAAACCAAGTACATCTGTATTATTATCATGGACCTACCATGGTATTATGTAGCCGGGTTGTGAGAGGTACCCTCTTTTATACGAAATATCGCCATTCGTCATTACTGTTTGGAGGTTGAGCCAAGCAACCAAGAAAATAAGAAACAATCCGAGATTCATCTTTCAAAATACAACAATTTCGATTCCACAATACCGGTCTTGAAGAGATTTGTAGTGTCAGTTGGTGTTTTGTGATGCAAATTTTGTGTCAATATCTTGTATTCAGACAATCTGTCCTTACATGAAGCTACTTAAAAGTTTAGTCCTTTGTGAAGAAACATGATGCGACCTGTGTCGCTTAGGATTAGATCTATCTTATTTTTCAAACCGACAGCACAAAAGAGAATGTCTCTTTGAAATCTGAAGATAATCCGATTCTATTTCTCTCTTTTCTTCGTTTAATATCTCACGGCTTCTCTCATGAAAAAATACCATCACTGAAAGATGTCTGCGACTTATTTAAACATACATCAAATTTAAGTTCTATATCATGTATATGTAGGTCTATTATTCAAGTTGTCGAACATTTTTTAAAATATCCTTAGTGTACCTATTTATATGTCTTCCTGTTTACTGATGAATTATGCCTATATAGTTATCATCTTTCCATAACTGCACGAAGTTGCTGATTGATTAGGGTTTTTTATACTGTGTCGCTGACAATGATAAAGCCACACATTCGTGGGGAAACCGCACGTCTACCAAGACATTTTATTTGCTTTTGATATCACATGTATATCTGTTGCAACATCAGTATAGATAATGGTTTATTCTTAATAAATTGTCAAAGTCATTTCAGCTGTCATACTTTGCCCGCTGGTACATGACAGTACTACCATGGTACTACCATGTACCACCTCATAAACATGGAGATAGGTATCTTATCTTGATGATATTGATTGTTGTTATGTCAGATTACTTTCAATAAAAACGGGGGGGGGGGGGGAGATAGACATAGAAAAGAATGTATCTTCATGGTACAAATAATAGTGTAATATTCGCTAGTAGCTGGCCTACATAAATATTGTTAATAGGATAGATCATTAAGACCAGTTTTAGCTGATAAGTGCATCAGTCATGATGGACATTATTTTATATGGAATGAAAGTGATATCTGTAATTCTGTAATTCGATACCCTTCATCACCACCGTATACTAAACATGCTAAATAGCTCTATACTCCAGTATTGTGTTTGTACTGTATACTGTACTGATGTGTTGTGTTGTCTCGTTTGTTCGTTTGTTAGTTTTGTTTTGTTTTGTTTTGTTTTGTTTAGTGTTTTTTGTCCCCTTTTTTTTTTGCTCATTACGCTCCATTGAGCTTCATTTTATTCTTTTTTGCCGTTAACATTTTATCGCAAATATGTAATCATGTTTTATTGTAAATACGTTATAGTTCTTAATAAAAAAATATTTTTTAAAAATAGCTCTATACTCCTAGTCGTATACCAATAACTCTGCTAATGGAATGATTGACAGATGAGGTAGACATGGTAATTTTTTTTCTTCATCGCTTGATTAATTACTAGGAATTATGTAGGAGTTACGAACGTGTCTCATCCGTTTTTTAATTATGAATGATATGTGATTACACGTGATATGTGCAGTATGCCTGTGGGTTTCACTTGGTTAACCAGTGTAATACGCCACGTTTCAACCAGAAATATTGTGAATATTATCTTTTGTCTTTTGTAATTTTGAAATTAATTAGGTGTTTGGTGTGGGGGATACTACTTTTGGGTTTTGATTCAAAAGCTCGGAATTTTATTAATGTTACTCATGGATTCGGCTTGTAGATGAATTATTTGATCTCATAATTATGGACATAATGAGTAGTGTATTTATTATAGGATTGCGTGTTGCGTAATTCAAAAATTGGTAGTCGTTTGTCAAAACAACGTTGTTATGCTGCTTGCCCTTTTTATTTACTTATTTCTTTTTTTGCATGACACCGCCACACAAACAAATTTTTATGATAAACACTTATTGTTTTTTGGTAGCCTATAGTATAAACATGGCGTGTAAGATTTGGTATGCGAGCACGTGGGTACTTCTTGATAAAACAAAAACTTGTATTGCTTGAATAGTGTGTAAACATTATTAATTTCAGCTAGCTGCCTGTATATTGTAGAGAGTTGCATACCAGCTATTTCTTGTATTGATTTATCCAGGAGAGGAAACGAAGAAATGCAGGCGTATTGTTATTGGGCGATGATGGGAGACCATAAATTGATTGAAACAGCGATTGAAGGGGTAAGAGCTTGGGCAGTCTAGTTTAATGGGACAGGTATGGAATTGTTGTGGTCCATTTAATGGACCCTCATTACCGCCCTATTGACCATTGTTCCGTTGAAAGAACGTATTGGGATGTCCTCGATTTGATATCTGGTTGGGCAATGATTGATTAACTGTGACTAAAGTATAGTCCCACGCATTGACAAATCCGTTGAAATAGTACGTGTAGGAAACCATACATGTAGTAGTATTCGAATTCTATTTGGAAACCATCATTGTAGTCATGGTATTATCAGCCAAAGTGCCAACAATATAGTAACTCTAACTTCTGATAATTTTTTATTTCATTTTTCTCTCTTCTGTATGCACTTTGCTGTACTTTTGTTGGGTTTTACAATTCTCCTTATCAGTTTCTCTGGTATCATCAAAATTGTCATTTTTATTACCACTATCATTATAGCCCATAAGAAGTTGAAGTTTGTAGTCGAAAAGGTTATTCTCGAAAGCGATTACAAGCTAACATTACCACTACCGATCAGAGACATTATTCTCGTCCGAGTTACACGTTGGCACTCATCTGAATGTAACAGTCCCTTGTGTTATTAGTCTAGCCATGTTTTATCAAGTTGATGTATGAGAGCAATCGGAAACAGGAAAGTCGAAATCAGGTATACCTTGGCAAGGCTCGCTTCCTGCACCTGAGCCAGTGGCCGGCCATCACTGTAGAATTCACCTGTTGCAATCACTGTTCAGTCATGGCCAAAGTGCCCCTCCCTAAAATGATTCGATGAAGCGTCCCAAAGCCACTTTCAATTATTCATAAATCAGAGGATGGCGTAAACCCGAAACTGTATTATACTCCCCTTTGTATTCTTGTATAGTTTCATGTTTGGAGTGTCTTGCCCTATATAATATCATCGAGAGACAATGTCAGTGATATAGTTGAATGGCGAATTTAATTAGAAACAGGCGTGTCAGTAGGAAAGTGCAGTAGTTATGGAGTGTCTTTTGTATAATTCCTACACTGTTCATCAGTCTTTAGTGTCTCTGGAACTCAGAAAATTGCCGTTTGGTTTCACAGACACGGAGTTGAGCACCGAGCAAAGATTTGTCGGAGGGGGTCGGGGTCTTTCTTCTTTATACCCCCCCCCCTCCCTTATAATCATGATATTTAAAGTATATGACTAGCAAATGACAGAAAAACAAACCTGTTTACTGCAAACAGTCTCGATATATTGTACATTGAGTTATACAGGGAGTGGATAGGATATAGGATAATTATGGAGAAAGTAGATTTAAGAATGGAAAAGCCATTTAGAAAGAAAATGATTTTTAGCACTTCAATTTTTTGAGTGTACCATTACAATGACAGAAATACAGACATGTTTACTGCAAACAGTCAGATGATTATTATAGTCTATCTGGTTAAGGAGGGAGTGGATTGGAAAGCCATTTATTGAAAGAAACAATGTCAGCCTGTTCAGGTGGGTCAGAAGTTCATTCTTAGCAGTGACTGACAAGTTCACAGTAATCTGCTTACCATCTGATGGAGGCGGGGAAGAAGGACAAAAAAAAAAGTCCTGTAAAACAGATCGCTTTGGACACTGTAATAACCCAACTAGAAGGAGTTTCTGTTCTAATGCTGTAGCCAGTCTTTATTATACCATGTAACCGCTGTGAATTTTGACCGCATGGTTTTGTTTTCATAGCTATTTTTTTTTTTTTTTTAGCCGTGACCGGTAATTACGTTCATTTATAGGTTAAACCAACAGGATGCTCATACATGTAGTTGCATGCGTGTGAAAACTTGCATTGCCTTCACACGCCTGAACAAGTTAAAATGCAGTATATATATATATATATATATATATATATATATATATATATAGCGAGAGAGGTGTGGATGTGTGTACCAATCGGTTGAACCATGTTAAATTTAGATATGTGAAGAGAGAATATATATATATATATATATATATATATATATATATATATACAAAAAAACGCTATTCCCGCAATATAGCAGCAATATGTAAAACTGGAATTTTTTCACAAATATAGTATTACTGTATTGCTAATATTCGGTACAGTTGAGAAAAATTGCACCGGCGTTATGCTTAATCAGTGAAGAAAGGGGGAAAATTCTATATTCGGAATTGATGTAATTATTTCAGGCCTACGTACGCTCGTAAAAACTCATTTATTTATCAGTTACCAGGGAAAACACATCACATTTTCCGTTAACAATGAAAATGACTTCGCTAATCACCACTGTGACGGTTCATTATGTGCGATCGAGAGCTATAAACCATGATCAAATTTACTTTTTTATGATTCATGTCTGACAGCTAACCTGTATCCGCTGAGCATGGTCAGGTTACTGATTGATCTAGACCTTTAATGAACGCCATATCATTCTCACTAAACGGCTTTACGAAGTCAGATTAGATTAAGGTGGTATCTCTGAACGAATAAATGCCCATGCCGAATCCCTCAACCTTAATTACCCGATTAGACCTCATAGTATACTGTCTTCATCTGAATTTCATTGACTTGTCGGATGCTATGTCAGAAATCCTCAGCGAAGGATCGGATTTGATTCAGAGTCCTTGATGGAAGTCTGTCTGGCAAGGACTGACCATGATTCAGCTTCCGAAGGAACCAGATGCTGCGTCTCCGTCTTGGAGTATGTCCAGACAGATTTCTATGTCACTATTTAATTCAATCAGGTTACAAAATATCTGCATCGTTTTTTCATGTTTGGCTGTCCATACTGTGTAAGATCTCACGGACCATTTTCGTATACCTGTCCATGAGGTGTTGTTAGAAACCCGGCGAGAGATCTCAAACCGTATGAAACGCGAAAGGCGATTAAGATGAAAACTGGGTAGAATCGTGAAAAATCTGCTGCATGCATATACACAGTCTCGAATTTAGAGGTGTGTCTATACATATACTTTGTGCTACTTTCTTCAGCCATGCCGTCTAGAAACATCGTATGGACACTATCAAGATACTGCGTGTTTAGAGAGACAACTGTCATATTGAAGATTTTTTTTGTACGAAAGAGAAGTCATTCTATAGAAAAAAAAAACACGCTCTCTTTGTTCAAGACAAAATTGCAATCAGTTCTAGATGCCGTAAGTACAGAAATTGCAAGACTTATGCAAGTGTATTGAGAGGTGCGAAAATATCCGTATATCCGTATTGACACGGCCTATGAAACAAGCGGATAGATGAATCTATGATTTTTGAAGGACGTTATGAAATAAAGTAAAATGATTATTTCTGAAATATTTTGTTCTCATAGCGCATTTCCCCCTACGTCTTTTATCTTTTATTCCTAACAGTTCAAGCAAAGAACTGAAGCCAATCGATTGAATGTGATAACTGGCATGGTTGGTTGAATGGAATTGTTGGTATTTGGTGGAACGGGTTCAAAATGTTTTATTATTCTGTATACTCCTCTTATTAGGGGTGTGTTTTCTTCTTCATTTCCCAAATACCGTGACCAAACCGAGACAAACAGGTCTGTACCTGTTCAACAAGCTTGCCAAATTAAAAACAATCCTGTTTAATCAATTAATGAAGAAAAAAAAATTTCCTTTGATTTAATGCGAATCCCAGTTTCCGCATGATTTATCCTTGGTTTCGGAAGCAGCCCATTATACTATTCTCTTTTCATATGACATGGTCACACCAATGTCTTACTAAAATAGACGTTCCATTCTTAAAAAGAGCAAGGAGCATATTGAACTTCGAATAAGATTAAGATATGCCCGTTATGGTGCCAGGTGGGGTACACGAATAGCGAGGGATGAACCATTTTGGTTTAAAAACGAATAATGTTCAGTTGAACTTGGTATGAGGTAGGCCCCACTACGGTGCCAGGTGGGATACAGGAATAGCAAGGGACGATTAACGATTTGGTTAAGGTCAAGGAATACTTTCGTGAACTTTGAGAAAACTTTGAACTAGAAAATTGACAAATCTGACGTGACTGGAAACACACATCACTCAACCCTAAAGTAAAATAGTGTCACCGATTATTCGCTATTTGCAGACGATTCTCTTGTCCAAATGAAAGAGATCTCTTGAACCAAAAGCTCTGTTGTCTTTTCACACTCTCGTGCCGTCACAAGGACTATTCATTCTTCATGTCCTGTGCCAGGTTAGTTTAGTGGGCGGGGAACCAGGCACTGAAGTGCTTGGAAGCAATCTCGAGGATAAATATAATTTTCATGTACTGTATCAACAACACTCATATACCAGGGCTGTAATGCTGCTCCTGGGGATGACGTCATTCGAGAGGTTTCTTGCGTGTTACCAGAACAAAAAACATTATAATTTCATTTATTGATTCTGATATTCATTTCGAATAAACAGTTCACATGAGCAGTCTTTTCGTGTTGTCCTTCTGGTGTTGATAGATCAATATTAGACAAGGTTTTTAGAAAAATAGAATTGATGCATCCGGTGGCACTTTTTCCTTTTCCGAAAAAGAAAGAAAGGACCAAAGCGTTTTCTGTAATGATTTAATTGCTCCAAGCTCATCCACAGTATAGCCAACATGCTATGTGTGTTATAGAGATGGCATGGTAAGATAAGCAAGTCCCGGATGTCAGAGCTGAGTGGTTACTTCCACCTATTTTAGTGTTGCTATTGCTTCAAGATGATTCCCATGCAGTCATTGTCTTCCCTCAAGAAAACAAAACATGTGGACATGTATTAAAAGCCTCTTTGCACGGTCACACAATTGATGTTGGTCGAGATTTCATTGGCCTGGCATGGAGTCTATTGGTATCTCGATAATTATGACTAGACTGCGAGGACAAGCTGTGTTTTTAAATCAGTGCAATGTGAAGGGCTGGTCACATTTGTACGATAACGATAACGATAACGATATTTTCAATTAAAGGTACACCCGACATTATTGTGCGTACGTGTGGGTATTGCACGTGTACATGTACGTCAATAGTATATAGGACAGGCATAAGGTGGTGGATCTTTAATGAAAAATCTCGTCATGGTTATCATTATCGGACAAAATAATGTGACCAGCCCTAGGAAGGCATAGTGGATGGAAACTTAGTCTATCCGAATGTTTCTCAGGCAAGCATGAATCTGTGACAAATTATCAAAATACTCAGGTCGATTTGAAGATATTTTACCTTTTGTATATAAATCAGCAATTTTCACTTATCGTTATGATTATGCAGACAGCGTACATCGCGATGCCCGTTAATAATTTTTGTCTCGGGTCATCAAGTTCAGTTCATCTCATTATTCTTCATTATCGCACAAAACGTATTGTTTTACGCCATTGTGTCAAATGAAAGCTCAGTGGCCGATAAATGTTTCCGATTTCGCATCCTCTATCAAGGACTCTTGCTCATTCAATCATTGTTTTAAGGCTGGTGGATATATGGAGCTTATGAATCTGTGACAAATGGCCGATTGAAGTGAAGATATTTTGTCCTTTGTAGCAGGTAATATTCTATAATGAATACCCTGCCCTGATGCCCGTACCCATATTCGGTCAAGTTCAGATCATCGCATTATTTTCCATTTATAACCCCAAAACTCATTGTTTTACACCACTGTGTCAAATGAAAGCTTACTGGCCGATAAATGCTTCCGACTCTTGCTCATTCGATCATTGTTTGGAGACTGTTAGATAGATCGAGTTTATGAATGATTATTATATCCTCGGATAACCTGTTCATCCCGTTTGGCTCTGAATACTATTCCCACGCCTCAGAAACAGAGGATGTATATACGATTTAGGTCAGGTTGGGGTCAAAGGTCACCTCGGGTCACCTCAAGTCCATGTTTATTATCCCGTTCGGAAGTTTACAGGTCGCAGATGAATCGGTGATTGTCATTTTGAAAGTTATAATGTATATCCCAAGGAAATCCTCTGCATAATCATCGTGATACTATACTTGCGTATGATATGGGATATCGTCGATCGTAATGCTCAAATTATTGAGTAGTTTCAAACTGCACTGCATGAAAGAAAATTAAGCCATTCTTAATAATATTTTAATCTATGTTTATCGATTAGTATGATGAGGGTTTTCTCAAGTTAGATTGCTGAACGCTTTTCAGAGAGAGCGAGAAAGAGAGAGAGAGAGAGAGAGAGAGAGAGAGAGAGTTTGCTGGCATCTATCATTTCCTTGTTCATATTGTTGAAAATCCCAGTGAGCCAATTGGTCCTTACACAGATCGGCTTCGAGATTGTGTTGTTAAAGCGATAAGAAATCTATTATTACTTTTAAAGTGTGCATCAATAAATCTAAAGAGTGATGTTCCAGGGAACCCCATGTCTTTTACAATGAAAAGTGATTCTATAGCGATGGTACATTAATTACGTTACCCATGGCAACGAGATGGGAAAGTCTCGGAAATATTATCCATACGCCAGAGTTTCGTTTTGTGCCTGATATAAACAATATAGATAGTGTTTATAGCCTTGCTCGATTCCACAAGTATCTGGTTTCATATTACAATTGCGTGCTGCATGCCTTGTGAAACGGAATCAAGTTCCGCACTAAAAGTATATATGAGATTAATGGAAACGAAATGTATAAGAATTCTCGATTGAATCTTTAATTTGATTTTGATCTTTCCGGTTATTTTTTTTTTTTTTTTTTTTTTAGCTTTTGTTTTACATTCCTATGCAATATGGCAAGTAAACGAAAGTATTTGATTTTCCGTAGGTCTTTTAAAATTATCTCCATTCTGTTACATGATATGGCAAGTAAACAAAAGGAAAGTAGTATTTATATGGCAACTGTTTTCAATTACATCGAACATTGCAGTCATTCAGTGTTTGGGGCTACAATTACATTGGCAAAGGCATAGTAGTGTATAATTGATAATTCCGTATTCCCTCCAGCATATGTATTTCAGTACATATCACTCGTATATAGGGGAGAGGGGGGAAACTCACTGTAATTGAATTATTTGCCTATGATGAAATGCCTGCGATGAAATGTGATATTGTTGATGAGTATCAATGGCATTGGAATTACGTAGACACTAATTGCCTGGGAACCCTCGACGCTCATGTTTGTGTAGGATGTATACATAGGCCCGAATTCACAAAGGAGGTTTAAACCATGGCAAGGTTTAAACCTCCGTAAGCGTACTGAAATAAGCGTAAATAAGCGCACATTGCCCATGCGCGCGCTCAAAGAAAATATATGATTGGATCGGATTCCGTGCGCACGTACGCTTAAAAACCCCAGGAGGGGGTTTAAACCATGGTTTAAACTAAACCTCCTTTGTGAAGTCGGGCCATTGTGTTTTTGTGTGATATGCAGTGTGATTTTGTTTAATTATAGTGCACTCATTAGTGGTTTCAACATTGAGCTTAGACGTGTTTGTTAGAGTAAGGGAAACATCACGATCGAGTTAGTCAAGCCAATATGACTATGTATGGTGTTAAGACAATCGAAAGCTGTTTTCGTTGCTTTTGCTCAATTTTTACTTGCAAATGATTACGGAACACATTGTTTGAGATTGGGAAGCCTTTAGTAGGCTGTTTCATTCAAGTTGAACAAAAACAGGCCCTATAGGTCTTATATAGAACAAATTTGCAGTTTTTGTAAATTTGTTTTCCCATATTTATTTAGACATACATGTAGGCTTCCATAATACGTATATTGACCACTTCAATGTAAGGTTCATCTTACTCATACGATTTCATTCAATTTCTCCTTATACATAATAGGGAAAATGTACTGTATATTTTCTCATTTCTCCTTTTAGTTGTCGGATTTATAATTCTTTTGATTTTCTGTATGATTTATGTTGCATTCTTGTTGTGCCTGATAAAATAAACAATACAATCCAACACACGACACAACACCAAATAAAAAAAAACAAACAAACAAACAAAATAAGAAAACACACATAATCTGAAAATTCGTACAGCTCAAAACTCACAGGAAGCTTGTACTTTAGTTGTGAACACTGTTTAGTATTACATGAAAATGATACAATTCATTAAACCTGCCAATCTTAATCGGGAAAGGGAGGAAAACCCCAAATCGAGATAGGAAATCCAATAACCGGTGTACAATGCGAGAAAAACGCCATATCAAATCCTGGATGCACCCCTCTTCGCGGCCCCATTCGTTCATAGATTATGCATCGCGTTACAAGTGCGAGAGAGCTAGCTCATGATAGTAGATGGATGGAGTCGCTATTCCAAGCGAATGCAATGCTTTGGAGATATTGGTGAATGGAAGAGAGATATGGTGTTATTTATTCATCCATTGACGGACTGAAAGTTTAATGCCTGTCGTGAATTTGTCACGCTAACATGGAGGATGGGTTGTAAGAAGTAGCAATAAGGTGGCGGGCGAAGAAACACCCGCTTGGGTGCAGTAATGTATTTTGTTCAACCACCCCCGGGCGCCACCGTTTCATAATAGTATGGACACCTGCAAATCTCACCCCCCCCCCCCACCCCCACCCCTCCTCCATCCCGCAATCTTTACTAGCTAGATATTCAAGAACGTGATTTTATACGCCTGACATATTGGTTAGAGTGACAGAGTATAGCGATCGACAACTTGCATTTGCATTTGGAGGAACCTAATCTATAAGAGTCACTGTAGATCAAGCATAAAGAAGATGTGTTAAAACCCACCACATTATTCTTTGTACCTATAGGACTAGAGCAAAACATTGGACAGAAATCGTTTTAATATTTTTAGGTTACAAATTAAAAGGTCTTTTTCTTTTAAATAATATGTATAAATTTTTCTGTTTTCAGGGTGAAATATGCTTTTTGTATGTTCATTCTAAATGAGGTCTTATTTAGACTGACCACCTAGCTTAACATACACATTGATAAAATAATTATGAACTATTGCAATGTCATTATAACAAACAGAACCGTATTCCGTTCGATCACTTTTCCACGTTTCCTTCTTTTCCTTTTATGTCATTCCAACGTCCGTTATTCTTCTGAAATTTAGTTTATTCATTGAATTCCGGCTTTGGTATTAGGTGAAATATATAGCTCTTGACCTTTATAGTCAGTCTCTTCTTTAGATCAGGAAAGCAAACGCTGTGCTATTTGTGAAAGACATTGTAATTTGTAATGAGTCTTTGTTTGGATAATGCTGACAATTTCTCACTTTGTCTGTGTTCATGGTATTGTCTTGAATACTTACAGGAATTCACTAATAATTCCCGGGTTTCAAACTTCGAATGTTCCCATCTTGCTTCATCATAGTCATGTTAATCGGAATATTCTAGAATCCATGTGATTTGTTTGAAGCCATTGGTGTAAACCACGGATATGAACTCGAGCTTGAAGCCGAAAACGGAAGATGTCTCATTACCTGCTAGAATTCTCTTTAAACAAAGCAAATAATTTTTTCCAAGTGTTTTTGATTTGACACTTCCTTGTCTGTTGGGAGGGCGTTTATGCCAGATCATCCTGCAGACGGAAGAGAATGCTTCATTGTTTATGAGAGATTATGAAAGTGATTATAGGACAACGTGCATCATCATTTCAAGCTCTTCCCTATTTCCCTTACCCTTCCCCGTCCCTCTCGTGGGGTGTGGAACCGTCATTCGAGTGTCCTCTAGTTATTCCTTGATAAAGACTTTGACGCGTCATAGTTCCGCAAACACCTTGTTGTGTATTCTCCGGAAAAAGAAACGCCCAGCATGGACATGATGGAAGGATAAAGTAAGGAGGTATACATGGTATACTAGGCAAGCTCCTTGGACAAAGCAACCTAGGAATATGTTCGAGATGTTTTCGAGCAACACGCAGATGTTGGTGATGAGTGAAAGGCGATTATCTTTTTTATGCCCCGTACGTCGTATGCCCTTCCTGACCCACACACATTTAACCAAGGAGTTATCACAGAACAAAACTCCTTGATTTAACTTACTATCTTTTCATCGTAGGTTCTAGAGCATGGTCAAACCAATTTGAGCAAATTATTGTAATTTTATGCACATGTTATGGTCTTATTATGAATAGGATACGCTCTTTATCAAACACTCTTGGGCATGGAAAGGAAGAATGATTTGGCAACTTTGTTGTCCTAAAAAAACTGCTTTGGATGTCTAGGTGTGACTGAATTACAACCGACCAAGGATATAAATATACAAAATTATTCATCTTTACGACATTATATAGTGTAGAAAATGTAACTGTACAAATCACTGACGGGTTGATGATTGTACAGTTATATCGTTCCGAAGCAGTTGTTATCATCATCATCCTATGACTAATTACTAATAAAAGCTATCCCCACATTCAGCGAGCAGCTGTTTTTATATGGACATGCAGAGAGAGAAAGAGAGCTATTAATTATAGAGTCGAAAATGAGAAATTCTATAACATGTCTCAAAATGGAATTCGATTATTCGGATCAGTTTTCCTTTCTCGAATTGAAGTAGTGAACAAAGGAAACGATCTTGATTTCTATAATTAGATCCTTCTGGAAAGTTCAAATTCTCTCTTTAAAATAGCAAGTCAAACGTAACACTGAAACGGAAAGGAATACAACACCGTCATACAAATCATTCTAAGCCTTCATGTAAAACTTCCAATTTCACTGTGTACATACAGTATATCAGTGACGAAACGAAAATATATTGGTATAGCGTACCGAGAAAACAAGAGGAATTTTGCGAAAACATACCTGTTACCCATAGCAACGGTAATGTGTGGATATGCATGGGCAGTGAAGGATGCTCAATAATAGCAGGCTGAAAGGATATGAAGGCAGATACACTGCACAGTTTTCATTGTCTTTGCTTACGTTCGTTCTGCTCTGGTGTACCCAAGTTGTTTTTTCAGTCTCCTCAATAATTGCAGAAACAAACCATGGAATGTGCATTTTTAGGGGAGTGGAAATACAAACAAAAAACAAAACAAAACAAAAGAAAAACTATTCCTTCATTATGAGCAATTACCACGCACCTCACTCTAATTTGATTCTTTTGATTAACATGTCAGTCTGAAAGTGATATGCTTCGTAAATAGAGAGTTGGAGGGGGGGGGTCTTTGAAATATCGTTTGTTGAGAGCGCGAAAGGTGGTAAATCTGTGTTAATGGAAAAGAAAATAATTCCCTTTTGGCTTTGAGCCGACGATATTGATAACTAATTTTGAAAATTCAAAAGTAGCACAAAGAAGGTCTGTCTTTAGACCTGTATATTATCTGATTATGTTATTTTCCGTAATGTTAGTAGTTGAGGTTACTATACAAGTATACCGTCTCAATTTTATTGCACCTCTTAGCACATTCATGGCAATAAACATATTTCATATTTAGGTGCGCCTACAACTGGGAAGGTTATTTGAAACACAAGTTAGTGCATGGAGCCTGAAACTCTTTGACATTTTTGTCGACGTACCTTGTCTAAACTTCATTCCAATCATGACCTATTGTTTGTAATGTCAGGGAGCTTTAAAGCTGATACTTTAAAGCTGATACCTCGCGTGATATGTCGTAATCAGATTGCTCCCATCAGAACATTAACCGGTATCAAGTTCGCATTATATTACCTGTTTTTGATCCTCGCTATTTGCATTCGGGTTATTAATCTGTAACCCCCACGTGGTGATTAAACATTCACAAAGTTCAGGTTTCAGAGATGTCTAGGGGCATAGCTAGGGACAGATCATCGAGAGGGGTGGATGGAGGACCATCCCCCCGTTCGGTTATTTTAAAAAAAAAGGAGAAGGGTGGTTATTAATCTTTATAATCAGGTCAAACCTTATCACTACTACCCCTACCGCCCCATCATAATCCGTTTAAAGTATAGGCCCATCACATGGCATCATTTACAATAGGCCTGTCCACATAAAACGCCCCTCACTTTCTGTTTTCTTATGTTCATATGCCGTGCATGGTCCATTTTTATCCCTAGTTTATGAAAGAAATGTGATAAGGCTATAAAGAAATTATGGGTGTAAAGTGTTGTAAACCTTTGGAAGTGTCGCCAACCCTTGGATTATGAGGTTATACATTTTCTAACATCACTTTTTTTTCTTCATATCGCTCCCTATTTTTGGTAACAATACCTTTATCGTCGATTTGATTTTGCTTTGTAAACACATTTACCTGTTTACAGAGTTGTTTGTGAAGGCCTACGAATCACATTGAACTTGATGTATTTGGAATGATTCATGAAGATGACCTTTCTCAATGTCGAAGTAAACGCCGAAAATAACTTACCAACAGCGGACAGGACTACTACTACAGAGGATACGTGTGTAAACATTGCTGCGAAAAAAAAAAGAAACTTGTTTGCAAACTAAACTAATAATACAGGCAATATAATGTATTTTTGACCATCGGAAAATTTCTAGTCCGTACGCTAGTAGTGTTATACGTATAATATTGTCATGAAGTTTTGAAAAAATATTGATGAAACAAAGTAAATAATTAGGTTCATACTAAGATGGATATGAAAAATAATAAGTTCTGAAAACTTATTTTAAATTCTGATGGGAAAATGTGATACATTCTGAAGGATAATCATATACGTGCGAAAAATCAAGCCGATTATGTCAGAAACAAGCCTCGCGTGAAAGGTTTCTGCGAAGCGTGCTCGGACGAATAATTGGCAAATGTCGTTCTGAAATAGCTTCTAGACTCATCAATTTGTCCTTTATTGCCAATGTGACCTCAACATGCTCTGATCAGCCATGCTCTGATCAAGCGATGCTCGTGTTCGAGCAAGACTTGTTTGTGATTTCGGGAGGATTCATTGCCAATATCATGACGTAACTGGTTATTAATAAAATTCCTCGTCACCCTAACTCGTCAGTATTGTTGTTTTTGAGGCACTTTTGATTTGTGAAGACATGTTTTCATTTTTTCATTATGTGTTCATTGACGGCGAAGTTTTAAAAGGGGGTCGCAAAAAATGCCATTATGAAAGCAAAATGTGAATTAGACACTGCCAACTTTCATAACATTATAAAATATTATTACTGCATTTTCGTATTCACTGTAAGTTAATCATCGTTTGATCCAATATGGCTGCCCAATCAGTAATTATTGTTTTCAACCCAGCTGCATGGAAAGATATGGACATCATTTCGTTAGGTAATTTCCTCTTTATGATGTAATGCACTGTAATTAATGGGCCTGTGTGCACCCCGATCAAGTTACCTTGAAACAGACGATCGATCACATTCATTTTACACCTGCATTATGGAGGGATATTGATCGCTAAATCAAAGCGTAGAGTTCCTTTATATACGTATCATTACACTTGTGTATAAACATAATGTGATATAAACACACAAATGGCTGAGTTTGAAAATATACTTTTCCATCTATAGTATGAAGTAGATTGTATTGTAAGATGACTTACAAAATATAATGTGTTATAACTTTATAAGACAGACTCTAGTGCGAATACGTATAATACCGTTTTTCAGGGAAATCGTACCAAAAAAAATTTCGTTTATGTTTATAGTTTTGTTGTTAGTTTAGACATACACTCGACCGTGTTATATGCTTACGTCCAGTTTGTTTTTGTTGTTGTTGTTTTGTATTTTCTGCCTGACATGTGTAGTAAACTAAGCTCAGTCAATATTGCAATCTCCGTCAATCATCTTTCACAATAAAACTCTTGAATTTTAGCTATATGGAGAGTAAGTTCTTTAAACTCTCCTTTACGATTGAGATGTAATTACATATGGAGGAGAATCCCCCGTAGCTCTATAGCCGGCATGACTCACCTGCCGAGCTACGGAATAGAAATGTCAAAATGTGACGTGCGAGGCCAACTCAACCAGACTCGATGTTTCATTGAGTTAACATGCACATAATAATAATATAAACCAGGTCACTTTACTGCCTATGACGTCACACGACATACGTCGGAGGTAGATGTAGAGTGAGTGCGTGGAGGAAGACCACGTTCTCACTTGTTGTAGGCTGTATAATATGGCATTGATTTGAGCTGACAAGCGTGTATTCAGCATGCGAGGAATGTATATGATTATTGATTTATGCGAAGGTGTGAACTAGGTAGTGGGGGTACTGGGGGTGACTGCTCATAATGTGTCATGACTGAATAATCGCTTAATTCTGCAGTGTTTGAGACAACATATCGCCTGTTTATCTCTTTCTTATTCCTCTAAACTTTCTCATTGTCTTGGCTTTGTCATTTCCCCTCTTTTCAAGTCTTGTTTGATTGCGTTGCCATGGTTACAGACTTGTATATCGCACTTACGAACAATGAAAAATGAGACCTTGACCAATATTATGCTCATAATACCTCCCTTGCTTCCAGAAGCTATAAGCGGCTAGACGGTCATGATGCGCCCCAGATTTCACAGTCTACGACATTCAAGAAACTGTAACAAACCATTTGGGGTACTCGGATTTTCGATTTAATTAAAATATCACCGACCTTTTTCATCTTTCATATTTCAGCCCGTGATTGTTTATGAACAGTCCTGGGGGCGGCGTTTCATCAAGTGTCTTGACAGTGATTTTTACCGACAAATTTGCTCTCAGCCAATCAGACGCGAGGATTTCATTAGCTTACAACAGTTATTGCAACTTGTCATTGATGACAAGTGTTATGAAACAGGGCCCAGATGAATAAGAAAAGGGCAAATAAAGAGCACGTTAGTGTTTCAGATAATGCATTTAGCATGTTAAGTAAAAAGATAAAGGCGAGAGGAAAGAGAGATCGTGTCATGAAATTTAATGACTCTATTCTCAATATGGGGTCACCTTTAATGGCGTTCCTTAACGTGCCACGTGATACTAGGATATCACACATGATTCCAACCAGTCAGACAGATCGAGGAACATATGCGAACTATGATTACTAAAAAATGTGTTTACATCTTCATGAGATATTTGATAGCATATTGTCACTTCTCAAAGCTTCGTATGCTATGTTACAATAGTGTCACTCTCTGTGGTATATTGACGCCATAATTAACGTATAGTGTATGAAAAAGCTCTAAATGCAGTCGCATAAGAATGACAAAAACAATTTCCATTTGATGAATGCATTCTTGGCCTATGCAGTATACACTGGTCTGCTGGTAGTATAATAGTGCTTATAGTAATGTAGTTGAAGTCTTATTTGCTCCCTATAAGGTAATTTTGTGTGAGAGCTTCGCATGCATGGTAACCAAAGGAGCGATTCTGAGGGGTGAGATGGGTGCGGTGCAAACAGGCGTAGCGTGTGTCCAGCCTTTGAGGGGCACTAATTTCATTGGGGGGGGGGGGGGAGTATATGAAACTTTGAAAAAATGAGGCTATTGAGTGGGGGAGAGGGCACGGGAATGTAATGTATTTTCTTCTCTTCATGGTACCTTACCCCTTTCCCTTTCTTCATCTTTCTCTCTTTTCTCTTTTTCCATCTATTTTCGCCCTGCGTGGGGGACTCGTATACCCCCTGCTCCTTTACCTCCGCCACAGCGTGTAATCGAACCTTACATTTTCAGAGTCTAGGTAGATTGGCCAGGTACCCCTGCATAGCTTAAAAGCATGTTGGTCTGTAAGGAATACGAAAAGGAACATAAATGTCAGGATGATTATGTTAAACGTCGTCTGATGCGATGCAGACGTAGATGGGTTGCCCTGGAGGTTGGATGTTGTGCATCGGAGGAGAATGTGGAGGAATTCTCCAGCCATTACTCTCTCAGACGAGACTCCCATCAGCTTCTATTTCTGGAGGCAGACTCTGTAACCCCTGACCTCTTTCTCTTTCTCTCTCTCTATCTCTCTCTCTCTCCATGTGCTCTTTCTCTTTGTATATATTATCTCTCTCTCCCTCCCTCATCCTCTCTTTCATCTCTCCCTGTCTCATTTTCAGTATTTGTCTATCGTTCTTGAGTTCTTTCTGAATGTTCTCTCTTTCTCTGCTTCTGTCTCTCTTACTCCTCTATCTCTCTCTCTCCCTCCAATCTACATCTTTCTCTCTCTCTCTCTCTCTCTCTTTCATCATGGTTTCAGTCTCTCTGTCGCGTCTCTGTGTGTCTTTTTTTAATACTATTGTTTTTTCATGCTTCAAATTTCTGTCCCTCGTTTGTTCCTTCTCCCATAATATTTGCCACCAGCACTCTTTTTCTCTGCATGTAATATATACCTCCCATCATCCTACTCTATCCTTAAAAGCTCTCCCAATCCCATTTCTATTTCCATTTATGTCTACCAAGCTTATCGCGATCGAACCATTCTCCATCACCATCACTGAAATAGACAGGTAAATTGCGTCACTATGGCAACGGGAGAACAGAAGAGCTTTTCAATATCTCTTTTTGTTCATCTCATTTTGAAGTACGTGAAACGATCTAGTTTTGCTTATAGAAACTTTAGGCTATAAATGTCATCGAGATTTCAGATGGCTAGGTTCCTATATAATGAATGACGTGTATATATTCTAATGTCCATAAAGATAAATGAAATATCTTTAAAACTTAAAGAGAATGTCTTTCTCCCTTTTCCAACAGAATTTGTGGTTCCGTAAATCAATCTGAAGCACGATCACTCCTATATATTTTGATCAAACTTGCTGTTAGATACAGCTTACAAAATTCCATATACATAATATAAGTCTACCTTTGATATGAGTTATTTCAGTTTTAAGCTCTTTTTCTGAGAACTGCATCATTTCTGTAAATCTTTATGGGACATAAAGCTCTCTTGTTTTTACATGTTTTATGCGACGGAAATTGACAATGGGCCGTTTTGGTCTACATGGGCTTGAAATGGCTAGACCTATTTCTCGATCATGTTTAACCACGGTGACTCATTACACATTGCGGAAGAGATCACCTTACAGATTGGTACACCTTCTTTATCGATCGTGTAACCTAATGAGGCCAGATTCACCCGTTTCTGTGTTACCAGTCTATCATGTACCATGTATCAGCCCCTTTTACTGATTATGATTTTAAATTACATTAGCAGTCGTAATGAGAGGCTATGAGTTAGGGTCTGTGGTTGACTTTGTTGGATAAAACGAGAGACGTGTTTCAGTAATTCAGTTACCTGACTGCCCATAACAGTCCTTGAGTTTGGGGAGGGGTATGGTATAGGACACTAGCGTAGCCGGGGGGGGGGGGGGGTAGGGGGAAGACTGTCACCTGAAAACTTTTGACCGGAAAATTGTTCCCCCCCCCTCGCTTTTAGAACTGATACTTTTATTCATTCATTTATTTATTTATTTTTGCTTGTCAGAGAATTATGGACCCCATAAAATCTGATACCCCCCCCCCCCCTGAGCTACTTTTGGAGGGCTGGTGAAAAAAGCAGTTCCCCAAAGTTGATAGCCCTGCATTTAGATTTGCCCCCCCCCCTTTTTTTTTTTTTTACAAAATCCTGGATACGCCACTGGTATAGGAGACCCTCTTCAAGAGAAACATGCAGGTCTTACCCCTCTGATTTGACAGTGATTCATGGGTACCATATACACGAAGTGATGCAGATATTTAAAACGTTATGTGGAGGGATGAAATAGTGGACTATTCTATAAGAAAACTATATGGGAAACTTTTAAAACGTGATAAACTTGATAAATACATATTAACAGATGAATTACAAGTTTAAATCAATTTTTACAGGGAGATGTGTGTAAAAAATTGAAACATGCAGTGATAGAAATTCATTTTAAAAACACATATAAACTGAGTGTCTTGCAGACCACAATGATGAATAAGGGGCCTAGTTTTGTTTTGACAATACATTATATTTTGTCATACAGGGGTATACACTGGGATTACTGCACTATCTGCTGTTCCTTGTGGTGATAGTTAACCCTTTTGAGACAATTGACCACATTTTGTGGTTTGACTCAATATCTTTTGATATAGAGCTCTAAAAAATATACAAGATGCATGAGTAGAAAGAGCAAAAATTTCTGCATAAACTACATCCATTTTAATTGCATGACCATATTGCGTTTGATGCCAGGAATTTTAAAAAGGAGAATAAGCTTTAAAATCCTTAAATTGGCAACACATAGAGAGGTTCAAAATCATTGTTTTTTTATCAAAATTGGCAATTATTTCAACTTTTCAACGACATTTGTAACCGTGTATATTGTTTTCAAAGACATTACACCTTATCCGAAACCTGTAGCACTAAAAGAAAAATATTACTGTTGCCAATTTGAAGAACAAAATGTGATCAATTTAGCCCTTGATTAATTCCTGTCCTGAAAGGGTTAAAAGAGAACGAAACAGTTAAACATTAAGTGACCTGCCCTTTGTGGTATTTCTACTGGTTAAAATATCGGGTATCACTCTATTGTTAAAAATAAATCGCCAGCAACATTTTTATACATTAGAAGAGAAGACACAGCTGCCCATCCCATTTGAGCAGGTCTAAAAAATATACCAGCATATTTGATATTATTATGAGACGAACGCTTTCCGTCGAGATGATAATGGTACCAGCAAGTATGATCTGAGAAAAACTGTCATTTTTTTTGGTTGGGATACAGAAAGTGAAATAAAAGTAGAATTCTCTATAGCCTGTTATGGTGTATAGTAAGAACGCAGCGAACATAATACATTAGGTTTAAATAACATGTAGGGCCTACTTAAGCAATTAACTCATGATAGGCCTACATGGAAATCAATATTTTTGAAAATCATCTTGCCAGTTTGTTGATTCTGGTCCATTATACCACACGCGTTCTGTCGGGCCCATGATAAAATAGTCATGATAGTAATGTATTATGAATGCTGCGTAAACTTTATAATTGTGTTCTGTATGTGTCTGTTAATGCTAATTGATAGGGGTTATGCTGACAGTGTCTCACGTGTTAATTAAAAGAAATTTATTCATGAGATATATCATACAAAATCGATGGGTATGGAAATAAACATATTAGAATCATTATGGTGTGACAAGCAATCTACACTCATTTAGACACCAACCTCATAGCTCTCTGGCCCCCGTCCATCTCGACCTCTTTCTCTGTATTTCTGTCTCTGTCTGTCTTTCTGTCTCTCTGTCTGTCTTTCCATCCATCTGTCTGTCTTTCCATCCCTCTGTCTGTCTTTCCATCCCTCTGTCTCTCTGTATCTCTGTATCTCTCTCTCTCTGCATATAATATTGGAAATATACATGTGAATTTATGTATATGTCTATATTTTCAATTTTTACACAATATTCTCTTATGACGAATTATTTAACATACTTTATGATATTGGACGATAACTGTGTATAAGCATGGAGCTACATTTAGCCTCGTGGTATAAGTAGTCGAGAGCGTTGGGGCTACATCAGATTGGTCATGGGACATGCATTTTGGACCAAGACTTGGTCGAACGTTTAAGGTTCGGGGGCTTTTCACTCCACGGACTGGCATCTCCATTCACACTCCTAATAAGGCGCCAGGTTAAGGGTGTAGGCCTGCTGGTGTCGTTAACACGGGGATCAATCGCATCACCAGGTGATGTAAGCCTGAAAGGGACCATTGTTTGACAGCACACACCAAAAAGAATTAAAGGGACTACACGGAGTCGCCAATTTGCAGGAAGCCTTATAAAATAAATTTTATTAATTTAGTACTATTTATAGAAAGAGATACCTCTAAATGTATTGAAAAATTCGTGATATTGCAATGTATAATAGTACTTTTCCGGTTGGGGATGATTAATAAAAAGTATAATTTTTTCTGGTAAGGGCCAGAACCTGGATAACCCCTTTAAAATGTTGATCTGTCGTCAAATCATTTGTCCGGAGATAAACCTCCTTTGTCTCGCAGAGCTCCGGAAAGGGAATGAAAAATTGGGAGGAAATATCATTCTCATATTGCGGCTATTTATGACAAATGACATCATTTGCATGCATTTTTCCAAGATGTCAACTTTATGAGTTATCTTCCCCGCTTATAATCTCAGAGACAAGCGAGGAAAACAGTGACCCGCTCTTTCAATTAATATCAGGACCATGTGTCTTCTTCGCTTATGCTAACGTGAATAAATTTATTTTCCCTGTCCCGCGAGTAAATAGAATAGCAGAAGGGAAGCCCCTTTTGATAATTATGGACCAACATGACAAAACCCCTGGTGACTCAGAGCATCTTTAAATCCATTAGTCCCCAGGATGAGGTATAGTAACTTGTCTTCATTTGTTTAGTAGCATCGTTCTTCATCTTCCCCATGGCGGTGTATTAAAATACATGTTTACCTCTCGGTTGACATGCACCTAAAATGAGATACAGATTCATTAGTGGTGGTACTTTTGTCTTGGTCATTAAGCGGTGTACAGTACCGTTAAAGTGGAAGACTCTGCAATGGACGTCATCTGTGGTCATTAAAAGTGTACTTTTACTGTATGGCTTCAAAGAAGCTGGAAATGAAACAATTAAGTAGATATGAGGTTTGATCCAGATTTCCTAGAGAGTAATTTTCACATAAACAACTTTCTTTACCCATTTTCTCTCTTTCTCTCCTTTGAAGAAGAAAAAAAGATTAGTGATTATCAAACTATTTCATCTTTCTCTCGTCATGACTTCATGACCTAGATACACAAATTATTACAAACGAAGCTCCTAAGAAATGTCTTTTTAGAGCTTTGCTAATTATCCATGATGATCCAATATCTTGTGTATAGCACATAATATTATTACTTTTGTCACTGTTTCTCTTTCTGTTCGCCTTTAATGATTACTCCCAAAATTTACGTTATGTTATTTTCTGACTTTTGTTTCTCTTTCTCTCTTTATCCCTCCCTTAATCTGTGATAATCGCCTCCCATTGTCTCTTTCTCAGTCATTCACTCACCGCTCCTAGCGCACCTTTGTCTTTCCCATTTTTTATTTTCCCATTTTTTATTTTCCATTAATAAATTGAGAGAACAAAGAGTAATCAGACCCTGATTTGTATAATTTAAAACTGATGTTTAATTCAAAAGGATATAAATCATTACCGTGCAATTTGGATTACGAGCGGAAAGCGATATGGTCTTCATTCATTAAATTAAATGAATAAATGATTATGAACAACGAGCTGAGTATTATTGTCTCCGATGATGGTCTCTTAGTCCCATCCCCGTCCCGAATCCGGGGGTATAGACACTCCTCCATCGGCATGATGATTCAGCCGAGGAATCGGGGTAATGTTTTTGTTTATAATATCCAAAGGGCCATGACATTTAAATAGTCTTATTCATGTTATCATTTAGCACGATGGTGTCATAAACTAGTCATATCCGAACCTGAAACTCTTCTGAGCTCTTAACGATGATGTCTGAGGTCGAGCATGTCATATTTCACTCATACTCTTATTCCTTTGTTTCAGCAGCTATAAAGAGAGGAAGAGGGATGAGAGAGATTTTGTGAATGAATATAGTGACGACATCATTGTAGTTCTTAACTTTTTATCTTTGAGAGGAACGATCTTTGTCAGGCTAAATATTATTTATAGAAAACGTGACTATGTTTTAGGTATATCTATATATTTATACGTTCATCCTTTGTCCCGGTGAATAGAGGATTCGTGGAGCTGTTATTGTGTCCCAGAAAGTCGTAGGAAATGACGAAATTCCCTATGAAAAATAAATATTAGAAATTTTAGAAGATGACAAAATAATCCTGTTTGAATGAAGGTTAGCAGGTGCATTATCATGCGTATTTGTGATATACGTATAGCCTCTTCTCATCTCTCTCTCTCTCCCTCTCTCTCTCTCCCCCTCTCTGCACACTCCCTCACACACACACACACACACACACACGCCCATTCTATGTCTTTCCTATCATAATTATTTCTCTCTCTCTCTTTCTCTTTATTTGCATGTTGTCCGTATTATCTCATTTTTTTTTATCAAAGTCTAACCTGCATGTCACACAGCCATGTTATCTGAAACATTGTTGTATTGTCATGATTGCAGTATACAAAAAAGCAAGCTGAAGATAAAAATAGGTAAATGTCTGCACTTTTTCCATATTCAGATCCGTCTTCCCTTTAATTCCCATTTTAAAGAGCTCCGAGCGATCGCGTGCTTCGGATTACGAGGAGAAAAACACAATACCCACACGGCATATACTCTGCGCTCAATACTCTACACCCTTGAACCTGTCCAGACATAAAGTGTACCTAACCCCCAACTCCCGACCCTTCCGATGCCCTTAGCAAAAGGGCAAGACTTACGACCCCCAAACGTTGACGCAAGATATTGATAGATTTTTTTCTTGAGTTGCAGAGATTTGACAAATATGAGCTGCTTTGTGCATATACCCTGCAGCAGAGAAGCATTCAGTTACGATTTATTTTGAGAAGAAGCATGAGAGATGAGGGAATGGGCAGATGGAAAACTAAAGAAGAGAAATGAAATCTGTTTGACTTAAATACTATAATATAACAAATACATTTTAGGCATAAATGATTTATTAATATAGAGAAAAGGTCGCCATGATGAGTTAACTTGTTCAGTGATTTTGTTTCTAATTATGTACATTATTTGTTGATATAGTGATTTCTTTTGATTTTCCAGTGAAAAAAAAAACAAATAAAAAAAAACTTGTACGGTTTCAGTTGAGATGATATAATGATCTTTTCTAAATTTAGGCTTTCGTAATTATTATTGGAGTCAAAATGTCACATTCTGTAAGCAATGTGAAACTGATACCAATCAACTCTAATTACAGTCTTATAACATCATGCATCTTTGTTCAAGTAACCATAGGAACAGATCTTTTAAGCATGTTGAGCATTGTTTATAGCTATAGCTCTGTTTAGTTTTCTCTCCCGATCTCTCTCTCTCTCTTTGTCTTTGCTTGTCTGTTCTGTTTACATCCTCCCATGCATTTCTCTCTCCTTCTCTTTCTCTTCACCCTGTCACTGTCTCTTTTTCTCGCTTTCCCTGCATCTCTCCGTCATCCCCACCTTGTCTGTTACACCTGTCTCAGGCGACTAATTGGACACCTATGCCTAACCTTAATGAGGTTTTCGAACCCCCTTTGTCTCCCAAAGACCTATCGAGGTCAATCTCCGAGCCTCTAATTAATAACCCGGTATGTGCGCTATGTACAGGTAAGAAGACAACATAGTGTGATGACCGTACTTGACTACACACCTTATTTACATCATCCTCAGTGTACAGTCCATTTAAAGTTATCAACCATGTCCCTGACGATGTTCGCAGATCAACCATGCTTTCTGTATACTTGTATACGAAAACCGACATGCAGACTTGAGGAAAATATTAAGACACAATATCAACTTGAACTGTCAAGGCTATCATGGTTATTGAACATTGTTTCCGTTTCAAAATAATCATGAAATATAAACGAACCGCCTGCAATTGGTGTGTTTGTTTGCGTTGCTGTGTGGGTTTTTCTATTTGGTTGATTGTGCTGAGAGTCAGAAGGGCGGTAACTCTTTTTTAAAGTATTTGACTTTAATGCCCTTTTGGCTCTCAGCGTTTATTGTTTATTGGTTGTCTGCATGACACAGCAGAACATTGTCTGTAGACGCATAGACACGCAAAGGACATTAAGTTTCACTCCCGGAAAAGACGACTAATATCTTCATGGTCTTGTCGCTATATTAAAAAGTCATCCAGGCACATCTATTCTGGTCAGATGTCAAACAGACATGACTACTCTGGTCTTGTTTCATTCCCCTAATACATTTAATTGGAATGTCATGATTCCCTGAGACCCTCATGGCTCTTTAATTGTTCTTTTCCTTTTCAAATACAACATGGATTCGCTACTGCTGTCGGAAAAGGGCAATCATATTGATTATTATGACAAAGCAAAAGTGAGCCTTGAACTCATTGTTATATGACGGAATGACAGATGGATATTACCTTGTCTCATCTATGTCCGAAAAGAAATTGATGATCATGAGACAGTACCTTGGGGTGACCTGACATTTCCTACGACATCTGCTTCGGGTTTTAATTCGTTGAAGATAACATAGGGTTAGGGTTGTGAATGGCGTTTAGGAAAAATTTATAGGGTTAAAGGGAAGCTTGAGTTCTGGGAAAGGTAAAAAATAATTTGTGAGCTTTCTCATTCTTTTTATGTTAGTTTGGAAGGTTATCACAGTAGATATGTCCCCTCAAAAGGATTGCTCTTCAAATGCTCTCACATTCAAAATCTGACAAGAAACAGCTGAAATGTTCGGACCGAATATTTGTGTGTAGTCCCATATACACATTTCTGTGTGCAGTGCTTGTGACTCTCAGCAGGATTGAGTCAATTTCTCATCAGCAGACACCAATTCTTATGTGCTATATATAATCAACCTTTCCCAATTGCTTTGAGACAGTTTCTTTCACAATTCAATCTAATGACCAGAACTCAGCTTTCTCTTTAAGGTTAGATTTATAGTGTTTGGTCCACGGTTGAAATCGGGAATTCGGTTGGTGTAAGACATTGACTGCGGAGCAATTGCCACCGGAGCATATGTCGTAGAACAACCCACCTTGGTCGCCCCTCTGTCACTTCATCGCTCATCTTGATCATGGACCTACTAGCATTGCCTCAAGACCGGACGGAACTTGCAGATGAAAATCGGATGACTCTCAGCGTACTTTTAGCTTTCATTTATTAATCTCTACCGAGTGCCATGTTGCCTCTGGGGAGTTTCTCGTTATGTAAATCCATGCACGAGATGGTCGGCCGTCCCGATATAGATTATGAGATGGAGGCAAAGAGGGCATCGTTAGGTCTGCCGTGACCCTTTGTACTAGTACTCGTCAGCTTTAGGATATATAATACAGGATTATAATCATTCTATGTTAAAAGACATATGATATCCAGATTCTGCATAGATATTGGGAGCCCCAATATTATGTAAACAGTCATGTTGTACTTGAAATGCTATGATGAAGAGAAAGAATTATTGCCCTCAAATCCCTCTCCCTTATCCGTGACATTAATGTACCGATTGACATTTTAGACTGCGGCCATTACAGGGAAATGTTGCTCAAAATGTAATAACGCGAAATTGAAATTTCGTGCTCTTTATTGAGATTTATGTTGCACCGCGGGTAGCAAAGCAATAACAGAGAGTGCAGCGACGAAACGCTATGTTCAAAATATAAGATAGAGATGGGGGATAGTAGGTAAGGTATTATACGAGAGAAATGATACCTCCTTTGGAAATGGTAATTGAAAACAAGAATTGTTTTCTTTACATAATGCGTTGGGATGCGTATGGAACAATGGTTGGATGTATTGTAATATATAATAAAATATGGTCTTATTTACCCAGGGTAGCCTTATTGGTATTCTTACTCTGCTCTTCCTGAGGGCCCTTTGGTTGTTATTACCCCAGTATTGCCAGGTACCTATTTAATACACCTGGGTCGAGAGGGAGAAATGTGGGTAAAACACATTTTCCAAAGATGTATTAAAGCACTGAGCAGAGGATCGAACCCAGGACCTTTCCTATGAGAGTCAAGAGCCTTCACCAGTATACCACAGTGCTCCCACTATCTACAGTAGATGTAAATAGAGGTCATGTAAGCTCTGAGCAACGATCGAACCCTGGACCTTTTGAGTCAAGAGCCTTCACAAATATACCACAGTGTTCCCACCATGTAAAGCAGATGTTAATAGAGGCCAGATAGACCCTAGAAACATTACTGTGTCTTCTTAATCCCCTGGAGGCTGATGTATCAGTGTGATCATTGCCTACATCATCATAATGTTGCCAGATTTCTCTTGAAGGTCTGTGCTAATATTGAGGCTTGTATATATTCCCGTGCATGATATGGCTTCGTATAATTGGATTCAAAGCTTAGTCAGTGTTTAACGAGAAACACTATCTAGCCTGTTCATATAGTAATCAGACGCACTGGTGTTTCTCTTCACACGCGGTGCGCATGGTAAAAGATGGTCTTTGCACATTGGCACGAAAAATCATCAATCTTGAAATCGGCTATGGTCAGTGCGTCACCATTGTCCACACAGTTCCTTTTGAAACAGTAGAAACCTTGTAGCGCACTGCTTGGCTCTGTCGATCCACAACCGTCACGTGCGAAGTTTTGTCCGTGTTAACGCACACGTCAAGCTTTAAATGGGATCAAAATGACTACAGTAGACTGGTATTAATACGATCGTGCGTTCCCACTTGCAAAACAACTTTTATCCCAGTGATGCGACTGAGTTGTGCACAGCCACATTGTATGTACCTTCCTACTTACTAATGGTTTAGATACTGTGGAATAATTGTGTTTAGCAGTGGCAATGTGGATGAAGTTGGAGGGTGTTAGATAGAAGCCCATCCAATCTCCCTCTGGGTCCGTTGAGACTCCGATCAAGGCGTTGAAGGGTTAAAACACGGTCTGTTGTCAGTAAATCCCCAACGAGACGACTTCAGGCAAAGTATGGAAACTATGGATATTGCTGGAATTCACCCGAATATTTCAGAACACCATTTCTATTACTGGAGGCGATAGAGACATGAAAAAAATAAAAGATCGTTGTGAATTTATATTCCATCCTGTTAAAATTTACGAAAACTCCATGGACCTTCTAGTTATTCTAGGCCAAAACGACAGACATACGCATTTCTCCCTATATTGTATATTAGTACAACTTTGCAAATAATTTTTCACGCGTTTAGCAACTTTAGAATTAATGGACATTTCAGAGAGAAATATATTCGTACAATGTGTATTGTAATCCATTATCCTATCCATTGTTTATTGTGTTTGACAAAGGACTATTATACAATAATGTTAGCAAAAGGATTTTAAATATGTATGAGAGACACGATTTTGATTCCCTTGTGCGGTCGACTCGTTTTGTATAAGACGGAGTCGTGTTTTCATTTTACCCCCATCGAGTCGCCTCCTTATTAGCATCCCGCATCGGAAATTGAATACTTGAAGCTATATTAGGAGCAAATTGCGTCTATGAAGCCATGAATGACTCTATTTTATCTGTTTTCACGTGATAAATGTATGCTGAGAGCCAGAAGGTCGTTATTAAACTCGCATCATTTTGGACAGAGTGGACGTCCTTCTGCTGCCTCCCAGTAGATGTTTTTCGAATGGATTCTTCGTCGTTCTTTTTTATATCATGGTCACAATTGATCCTAGCTGATGGAACATCATGCAGAATGGACCTTCCTTTGTACCGCTTCTGTCAAACTCTTTATTTTTACCAAGCAAAGGCAAGTCTGGTCACCGTGCATTCAACATATCTAACTGTATTTACGTGCTTGATATTATCTCTGTGTAGCTTCTCGATGTAGAAAGTGGGTTCATTTCCTTCTTTCTAGTCTGAAAGCATCACTCTCTTCCGAGCAAGGCGCCAGCTGATGAAGTGCTGTGTCTATGTACTCATGGCGTTTTCAAGGCTGAATCTTCTTGAATTTATTGTGGCCGATGTCTTTTTTTCGTTCAACTTCAGACACATCTTCTGGTTTGTGTCTTCAGTCGTAGGTTCTTAGTGTAATGTAAAGCTTCGTATGGCAATTAGTACGTGTATATTAGGAAAAATATATAGCATGAGTAGGGGCAAGAGAAGAAGTAGCTTAAGCATGATTAACGCTGTTTGGCAATTGGGTTCAATATTTAATGGGTAGAAGTGTCATGTGTTGCAGAAGTCACATGTGCTATCAGTAGTAGATGTAGACATAGCGATGATCGGAAGTAGCGACTATAAAAATATTAAATCTTGTATAATCATTCTGAATACGATAATGAAACAAAAATTGATCTTCTCGTAATTATTCAACCCATTTTACTGCTCTGCCCCCCCCCCCCCCCTCCGGCCAAGCCCCAACATTATAATTAATTTTGTACACTGCGATCCTGACTTCTTTTCCTGAGGGACTTGCACTTCCGCTTGTTGTTATCCTGTTCCTTCCGTACTCTTCCTCAATCTTTATGCGTTTTATAGGCCTATTAATAAATCACATGCATATCATCATGCAAAAATGCTCCCACAAATGCAATATTATGCACGAGGACCGTTGTCGCTTCATCTTCATGACCTCGTATAACCTGCGAGTAATAGATTTTTAGAAGAGAGAGAAAAGACGCGCTAATAATCTGCATGAGGGACCATTCGATAATCGCGTACATTTAACGGGAGCTGATGGGTCGATGATGGCCTTTGTTTGAACATAGTGTTTTCCCCAGTTCGCACTCATTAGAATGATTTACCATCGACATTCACATCATTGCCGGTTGATTTAGGTGTAATTTGGGTCCAAATTGCGGATGTGCGTTCGTGCGCGGCGGGCCGTAATTACGGAACGGGTGCGCGCGCTGCGTGAGGCGTGAAGCCATGATACAACGCGACATAACGCTGTAGCGGAGGGTCCCTCCTTAAGAAAATTGGTGTGCTTTTAGCACCCATGCCGTGACAAGCTCGCGAGGGCCATTCTGTTAGGGGAATTCTACATGACTCATACCCAGTGAGATCAGGGCTTCACAGTCCCGTTCCTGGTCTCCTGGGGAGTTGACATCGTTCTTTAGAGGGAGAGAAAAGAAGAGAATCTTGAGTCGACTCCGCGTGAGAACAAGCCGTGAATTAACGAAGTAAATTTGATGAGTGGGGCTACACTGCTTTTGATGAATATCATGAGGATGTGACGAACTTGACGATGAGTGAGAGTAGCCAAGTAGACGGGGATCGAAATTAGATTTTAGGATTTTATCGATTCAGTTATCCCCCATTTTGAACATGAGAGAGTTTAACGTCCTTTTCATACACTCTTCCAAACGCAAATCATTCATTAAAAAGATCAGAGAAACATTCGGTGTGAAGTTTTTGAAGTATATTCTTAGACATGTATCAGACTACTCCTTTGAAGGCATTGTCATAGTTTTTCTTATAACCCGCCCCCCCCCCCCTCTTTTCCAGGTCCAGACTATCTGCATCTTTAAGTGCCCCCTCCTTCTTTCTCTCTCTCTCTCTCTCACACACACACACAACACACACACACATCCACGCACGCACACTCACACAACGACACACGCACCCCCCCCCCTTCTCTCTCTCTCTCTCTCTCTCTCTCTCTCTCTCTCTGTGCTTTACCCCATCGCTCGGTCTCTGTCCATGGATGTGTCTTTCAAAATTTTACATCGCCCTTTCTTTCATAATGAATCGTAATTGTCAACAATTATCAACATCATTGAAAATCCTAACGTGCAAAATTAATACAAACATACAGTGGAGCTAAAGCAAACGGCAATAACAACTTACCATCGCGTATTTTGACGGATAGAAAGAGGCTAAAACCAGCGGGGAAGATGTTTTCAACTTGCCTCTGTTCAAGGGTATAAACAGGAAATTATTGGCTCTAGCGGGCTTGATCTTGGCCATGTTTTCTGTTAAGTCGAGCGATCAACTCGCGTGCCAAATAAGAAGAACTGTCCTGTCATCCATATATGTACCTCAGTGGTGTTTGGGAAAGGAATGTTGTGTACGACGGATCCGAATGTTTGACTCCTTAAATCTTCCGAATCCCGTCACTTTGAAATGTTGCAGTCTGCTAGGCATCACATTATGCTTTATAGCTACACTGTTACATTTAGACATAGTTACGAGTGGATGGGGTTTAAAGTAACAGTACCGTAAAACCAAATATAACATCGCCATGAACTTGTTTGGTTCACAAATGAAAGCAAGGTGGATGAATAGCGAACTTCCCTCCAACTGCCAAGTTTATTTCAGTTCATTATATTAGTCGATGTTACGTTAATTTTGTTCAAATTCAATATTAGTTCTAATAATACCTCACATTCTGTTTCATCTATCACTCATAGATGTAAATATACGAGTATGTGAAAAAATGTAACAATAAAGATTACCAGAGACGTCGCCTGACCATTTTTAAAGTCGGGGGGGGGGGGGGGGGGGGGGGGGGGGGTTCGAACCATATTTTCTGTGCAGTGGACCATGTGAACCGAATTTTCCAATAAGCTAGCAGTTGAAAAAAATGGGTTTAAAAACTTGGGATTTTCGACAACGCTATAAAAAGCCAAACTAAATTTTGAATGGGAGGTGTCACCCCCACCTTTTGACGCCCCTGACTGTGTTTGGGAATATGAGTGTTGATCTGTATAGTGCTCGCTATTTTCAAGGATTGAACCTAACATAGATAGATAGATTATAACATGACGTACAATGGGGATTATTTGGAAGGTACTCTTGCCGCAGTTCACCTGTCTTTAACTTCATTTGCCCAATGCAGCAAGGAAATTCCCCTTCTCGATGTATTCATGTCACGTGTCGAGTGAACATTCAAATCGACCTTCGACTAAGCTTAACCGATGCGCCGTGCATAAGCCCTGCTCTCAGCTTCTGTTTTTTCATCTGTCGATGTTGTAGGCGCGGCCCGAGAAAAACATGTTCTGCGATTGGGATAAAATGAAAACGAGGGTGGGGAAAAGAGAGTGAGAGAAGAGAGAGAGAGAGGGGGGGGGGGGGGGAGGAGGGGGGGGGGGTCACTGAATGTAGCAGTGAGCAATACAGTTACTGCCCATGCATGAGAATGTCCTATGTCCACCAAGCACAAAATTAGGTCAGTTTTAGTTTATTTTGAACTGCCAAATACATATTATGTTTAGTACATGGTTCGTATTTCGTCGATAGAATAGAAAGAGAAAGTGCAAATTAGGGGTGAGAGACGAAATGTACTGAGTGAAATGATTTTATATTTTAATTAGAGAGCTAGAGGTGTCTATCGCTTAACCAACATGACCAATTACAGTATATCGCTTTTTTTTTAAGGGAAGGAGCTTCTATCGTCAAAAGACTTGACTCATAGTTCTACGATTAGCACAAAATTTGCCGAAAATCATGATAATGGGGTCATGGAGCGTTGTAGATTGGTCTTAAAATTATATCGCTCAGACACCCATTTCCTCACCCATATTAATAATGACATGTTAAAGAAAAATTATGGGTGAATTAATCGCTATAGGATAGCATAATGCCGATCCATTTTAAGACAAGTTATTCGTATTCTGTCTTGATAAAATAACTCTCTGTATCATCTTGTCATTAATGTGCGACGCGAACGACGTGGAATAAATCGGATCAAACATAATGAGTTATTATTGAGATGATGAATCGGATTTGACTTTATGAGATGCACGGAAGATTTCTCGTAGCCCGACCTTGCATAATTCATGCGGTGACGAATCAATCCATGTCATTTGAGATTATTTTTACTGTTTACTCGTAGAGCATAACCGGGATGAAAATTAAGAGTTAGATTTTAATTTTAGATTCGCGAATGAATGTGGGTGGTCATGTCATTGTACTAGATGGACGAATCTCGTCATAAAATTAGAGGAGCTAGTCCCGAACTAGATTTCACATAAAATTCATACCTATAATTTTTTTCTTCTTCAGTTATGTGATCTTTTTTGAGTAATGACAAACCATGTCAAATCTGACATACACTCTTGGGTAGAAAATAGAAAGTCGTAATATTATGGTGTCGCCTGTTGTCTCGAAATGATTATGTGATTGAAACCGATACTTCATTACCCATTCTGGCATCAACAAGATATCGATACCCAATTAATATCCGGAAGTAATCACTCGACCTTACGACCTTAATCATCTGAGTATGAAGTTCTTGAGATGATTAATATCGATGCCGCTATTATACAGTTATAAGACTTTCTGGAGATATAGTGCACTCTTAAAATGTTGGGTAAATTTAGTTGGGTAACTGCTGGTTGGTTAAAAATATTCCCAATTCTGGGCTATTATTAACCAACTGGACACTCGAGTGGTGTAACCAATATTGGTCAATACTTTTTACCTATTATATTGGGCATATATTTACCAACAGTATTTGGTAATTATGGGTTGGGTACTTGTTGCCCTGTAGTTGTGTAATTTTGTCACATTTCCTTTGCCAGTTGGGTAAATTTTGTTGGGTAACTGATGGTTGGTTAGAAATTCGCTTTTGCCCAACTTGTGGTAAATATTTTTACCCAATATTGGGGAAAACACTTATATGAATATTCATGAATTTTTAGTAGCGTATGGTTTGGGGTGGCCCGATTTACTAACTGTCACCGAATGCATAAAAAAGTATAAGGGGTATATAAGAGCTTGCACTAGTTTGCACTAACTGGATAGGATAGGACTAGGATAGGATAGGATAGCTTAAAATAGGATAGGTTAGGATTGATTAGGTTAAGACCCAGAAGGACGTAACAAGCAGATTTCATTTTTTTTACCTAGGTTGGAGGAAAAAGGAAACAATAAATTGGGCAGCTGAATTTGCCCAACCACATGATATTTGTTACCAAACAGCTGAACAAATAGAGGGTTGGGCAATCCTATTGGGTAAGATTGGTTGGGCAATAATTACCCAACTGAGAATATAACCAACAGTTGGGCAATTGTAGAGTTGGGTAAAATCTAATGGGTCACCAACTGATGGGCAATTTAATTTGCCCAACAACATAGTAAATGGATTGCCCAACATCAGTTGGGCAAATTTTAACCAAAAGTTGTGTGGACAGTATGTTGCCCAGTGTTGGTTAAAAATTGGGCATTTTTTTGCCCAACTTTTTTAAGAGTGTGTCTTCTTAATAAGTATCTCTGCTTGATAAATGTGTGACCTGCAGATCTGTATAAGCAGATTTTGAGTCAATAAAGTCATTTTGCTTTTGATATTTGGTCGTATGTCTTGTACAAATTTGAAGGACAGGGCTGGTTTTGCAGTCGGGTCCAGATTGACATGATAATTGCGTGCTATTTAAAGAGATCTCGACACACACGCACGCATATACTCTTCTTTGGACTGAGATGACGAAAATACGCCAATTGCTATTTAGGTGTTCTTCACGAGCCATTCCTAAAGCAAAGCTGTTTATGTTTGTATTAAGGGATTGCAAATCGTGATTTACGATTTCGTGATGTAAAGTTTGCATAAATAGTGAAAGAAATTTCTGACAAGAGTCCATCAAATTGATAATAATAGCATGAGTGACCAGCCGGTAAATAGATGGGCCCACGCGCGTCTTGTTTCAACAAAAAAGCCTGAGAATCATAATGTAGTCGCTGTATTCATAAGTATATATATCATCGTACTAACGGAAATAAGATCGAATTGTTTGCAAGGGTGACTCTTTGTCTTTCAGAAGTACAATCATGAGTCCACATTAAAGAATAATAAGCGAATCCCCACGAGTACTTGGTCAAAGGGTTAATGTTAAAAGCATCATGCAAACTAGTGAAGTTCTGTTTTAACGATGGCCAAATGGAATACCATAGTAGGCTATCAATCATTTATTTCAATGAAGGGAAAAACATTTGTCGTTTAGGAGTGGTTACACAGGTTTCCGAAAAGGTCCTCAAACTAATCAGTCACACCAGAGGCTCTTTTTGTTGGTACTTGGTAAGCACCTTTTTGAATGGTAAAGGTGCTTACTAATACCGCAAAAGGAGCTGCTCATGCCTGTCAAACTCCATACTACTTCAATGGTTCTTGGTAGATCAAGTTTTCTTCAGAGTCGGAGTATTAGCTTCTTACACTTCCAAACTTCTGCACCTGTAGTCTGTGATGACAGCCGACTGTGTTCATCCATCCCTCTTCTAATAATCTGACCCATTCCTATTATTACCTCTGCCACGTCTGATACTTCGCCGGACACGGCTGCTAACAACATCATTTACCCGTTGACAACTGACAAATGAGTGAACGAAACTCCAACTAACCGTTGGGTTTACTTATAAACAGTGACAAGTCCTTTACATTATCGCCTGGCCCTTGTCATATACCGACATTCTTATCATACCGCTTGTATTTTTAGACCTTGATAGATGATGACTGCACTCTGACGGGATGCGGCGTAGAGGGCGCCGTAGATGGTCATAATCAAATGTATTGGTGGTCGTTGTTTTGTTTGTCTTCATCTTTACCAATTTTAATAAAAAGATTGTCCCCTAATCTCAAATTCTACTCATTCATTCAAGAGTGAAAGTAATAGACCAGCGCTGAAAGCGTCAAATCGATAAGACGTTCATCTAGCCAAGTAAACAATATAGTTGAGTTTTGCCTGTCACACGACAAACTACAATTTTGAAAAAAGTTGTGTGCAGCCTGTATGACCTCTCCTTTTGCTTGAAGAGTCATAATGTCACAAAATACACCCCAAAAGAAGCTGCTACGCATCGGAATTTCCATCAGTCATGTCAATTGTTATCCTGTGTTTGTTTCCAAGGCATATCGTATTCTGTATCCGATGACCGATCACACGGGTATCGCATAATCACAAACTCTTGAATCTTCAAGCGGTTCAACGAAAGAATAAGGTCCAAATACTCAGATCACTTTGGCATCTCTGTTCACATAAGAGAAAACAATACTTTGGAATATCGACTGGAAAATGACGCTGTCGTTTATTTGTCCAAAGTTACGCTTCTCCACCCCTCGATCGTCATAGGTATCAAAATGCATTGTGTGAGGTTGTTCCCACCTGCTTTACAGAATAATACTTTTGATAGATCAACGCTCTGTTTAAGATAATTGACCCGTGCCACAATACAGGTTGATTTCCGTAGATTTAGTCGTG